>JADGIL010007575.1:0-14212 GCA_020352625.1 Cactoblastis cactorum | reverse complement strand
ATGACATTAAGAGAATAGCAGGAGTAAATTGGATGGAATTGGCTTAAGATCGATTAAAGTGGCATAATTTGAAGGAGGTTAAAGAAGAAGAGGTAGTTTATTGTACATTTTACCAATTTTGTTATGTTTGGCACTTTTTCAAAGTATAATGACTGCTTAATTAATTATTTAATAAATGATTTGTTCATATAACATATCTTACAAAGTAGACATAGAGTTAATATAAAAAGTAATAACGCGCAAGGCCTTATAGAGAGAGCTTCTGTTTTTTATTTTTCGTTGTTTTTTTTCTATTATTTAAATAAAGAAACGGTAGCAATTAAGTAACGTGCGTGACAGAAAAGATTTATCGGCTCACTTGCGGGGTTTCCGCAACACACCTATTGATAGATTATCTTTAATGTTCGCAAAGACTTCGAAGTACTAGATTTATATCATTAAATAGATCTTGACTCTTGTCCGTGGAATTTCTCCATTTTTCAAAGGAAGTATGAAAGAAGTATTTACATAAATATCTTAACAGTTTAAAAATGAGAAAATTTAACATTGATAACATTCAGCCAGCAGTTCTAAAAGACTGCAGACTTTTGAACATGATCAAAAGAGAAGAGAAAGCTACATAATTACTCCTTTTATACCTTCGCAATACGAGAAACATTAAATTCTCATTTTATTTTTCTCAATATTAGTAATAATCTTGTTATAAATCTCAATAATTTTATTCATTTAAAATAATCTTGCCACAGATATAATGCTTATGTTATTTTTATCTTTTTATAGTTTTTTATTAAAACATTAAACAACCTAACATAAAGACATAATGATATGTGAACAAAGCGTCTTTATTAATTTTTGCTTATATTATTCATAAGGAATTGAATTATCAACAACTGAATGTCGGAGAACATCTAAATTCACAAGCAATGAATGGGCCACTGATTGAGGATCAAGAATTAACTTCAGATATGAATAAATCAAAAGAAAAACGTTAACGATTGTGATTGGATTCCAATAAAATAACATATATTTGGTATGACAAAACCTCTGGACAGGATTGTCGGAATACTAATATGGCTTAAAGAAGAAATAAAGAATCGTATAATCTGTGTCGTATTTGTAATATGGACATCGATAAATCATAGGGATCGGGCACAATCGTTCCGATGACATGGCATGCCTACAAAAAAATAATACAGACTATCATTCAGATGCCTCGTAGAATTGGGTGGGAGCTCAACTCTTGACTAGGGTTGAGAAAATTTAGAACTTTCTATAATATCTATTTCTTTTATGTAGTTATATCTTTCATTATCAATATCAAGTCGAAAATGAGTCTGCATTTGTTCATTTCTATGAAGAAAATATTAATAACGTCAAATAAAACAAATGTGTGTAATAAAATATGAACAAATGAATAGCCACAAATGTGCCGAGGTAATCTAATTCTCACGAAATACAATTTTTTCTAGCATAGGTAGTTTTTTGTTACGTGATAATTTTTGCAAGTTGAATTTTGATGGGAGAGGTCTCAAACTTTGTAATGAGATATCGAAAAATTTCCCACAGGAACGGTAAGTTGCACTCGAGCGCGGCCATGGTTAAAAGCTAGTCAGTAAATATATTACACAAATAGAGGTAATAGTCATAAGACAAATAGGCCAACATAGAAATAGATTAATCAATTGAATAAAATGATTCGAATACAATGTATTTTGTTGTATTTTGATTATACAATGTATAAAGAATTTAATTGAATACACATCTATGAAATATAATTTTTCATCTCGGCCTTACGAATTAGGGACATCCTGAGTAACTTCTAAGAGACATGTTAACATTATGGTTAATATGTCTCCATGTCTTAACTACGGAGGTCCTTAAAATATTACTGCAGTAAAAATATTACTCCACTTTTGCCAACCATAACCATTTAGAACTAAAACCCGCAGAGGGCACGTTTATGTTGAATATTAATATGACAACTTGTTCCTAATTTATCTATCTATTGTATTTGTTACTGATAAAACTTAAAACTCCAACATTATAGGCAGATTTTCAAGAAAATCCTAAGTATTTAATAGGATAATCATAGATTCAATTACGTCAATTGTACTCAGATATTCTAAGTCATTAATAAACACTAGTATTTCAACAAAACCTAGAATGGTTTAGATTAGTTATAAAGTAAATTAGGATTAAAATTGAGAACTTTTTATGAAAATTTACATTTTCCAGTAATAATAGTCAGAAGCTTAAACAGATACTGACACAGTATCACGTAATTTTCCCTTACGGGACGGACAGCAGTCATTAAAATTAATTACTTGGTTGAATTATACGTTGATGGAATCGATTATTCAAGTATATATATAGCAAAAGATTGCAAACCCATCGCCTAAGTGAAGAATCCTCAGTTTAAAGTTTCTTTTCCTTTGATAAAATCATACAATATCTGCTTGAAGAAATTCTGCTGCAGAGCTTAAATTCCAATGGATTGTACCGCAACATGTATACATTGCAAAAAAGACGAAAGATTTTAAATGATATTCGAGAAATTGTACAACATTCCTTTGTGTTTTGATCAATCCGTTGTTATAATAAACTAGCTTTTGCTCACGGCATCGCTCGCATGGAATTTGGGCTGTAGCCTATATATTATCTTGATGTATAACTTACATTATTGTATTACATCCAAATCCAGCCAATAGTTTTTTTGTAAAAGAGTAACAAACATGTGAATCTATAGTTTTTGAGTCTTCTCACGACTCATGGCTCGGATTAGCCCTTATGTACAACTATATGATTCTTTGTGTTCACCCTCCTTAGAAGCTTTTTAAGGAACTTTGTAAGAAGAAACAATCTCGTAGATAAAATATAACAGTATTGTACTTAACGAAATAAATATATTATTTTGAATTGACAGAAACATAGCTTCATAGTTGGCGCACCAGCATTTTACTGATATTACAAGCATTTACTTAGGAAATTATAACCATGTGAGAGAACAGTTTAACTTATTTCGAAGTATGCATACATTCCCTTGACGGTCCCGACTCATTGTTTGCGACCAGAAAGAACAAAACACCAGCCAAGATGGAGATGTCCAATATTTTAGATGGCATAGCAGTCGCCGCGCCGCTAAGAAATCGGCATTCTTGACTCAAGGATTCCCCGCAAACATGACGTCAAAAGCGTCTGTAAATCGACGACCTAGGGTCCTTAATACCGTGCCGGCCCCTGACCACGATAAGACCGTATCGGCACATTCGAACAACGCTTTAGTAACCAGGTATGCAATAGATAACCATGTTTTATGCTAATCCTATAAACAAAAACATAACTTACAAATTTTCGAGGGCCTTCGAAATATTTCGTGTTTAGTCACAAGGAAGTCGATATTACGTCGATAAGTGACGACCAAGTGTGCGTATGAAATTATGAGCAATCAGCTCGTAGATTGTTATGTTGACTTGCCCGTCATCGGCTATTAAGATTTCTTTGTTATAGAAACATGTTGGACTATTTACACAACACGTTGCTCTGAACGGCTTATTGAGACTTTTTCTGTTTGGTCTGTGGATGAACACATATCGTTCTCATGATTTTGAATGAAATATCCAAGTCACTTAGCGATGCGACGTTAGAATTTGCTTTCAATACGAATCGCTTCGATGAGTTTATAATGCGGGTTGAGTGATGGCGTTATAGACTGGTAAAGATGTAACAAAGAAGAGATCTTGAGTTGACAATGAGACGTGATTGGTCCGTGAGAGTTTGTAATTGAATTGTGAAGCTAAACAGTCAGATCTGACTCATTGGGTAAAAATGTTGATTGGCCTTGAGGAGATACATACAGTCGTGTTGGGGAAGTCCGATCCAAAATTTTAGACGATCAATACTGCAGTGTTACTATTGCTAATATAGCTACCTTGGTATATTTACATATAACAATAAAGCGGACAAACTGTATACTATAAACATGAAAAAACTTTTTATAGCAAATATGGACCCAAACATTTTGTGTATCTATTTAAATTCTCATACAACTTAAGAATATTTTAAACAGTGAACATTGTAGTCACTGATCAGTCTCTTCTTCGTAGATACGCCATTTCTCACACAATAATATTTGTTTCCGTTGATTTTTCATCGGATTAAACCCCCAAAGCATAAAGAAGTGATAAATCAGTCATTACTCTTGAACTCATAAAACGTCGCGCTTTATCACAGGATGGATGAAAGCAATTGAGTAGTTCTCATGAATTCCAATATTATAACTTCATATCCGACGACTACCACATTCACAGGAAGAGCGGGCACGTTACTATATGCAATGTTTCTTTTAAAATTTTTACAAAAACAAGAATAAATAAATTCTGACGACATATATCGAAACACTTAACAAAATAGCATATTAATAACAAATTGCAGTGATATGGTATAATGACATAAATTCATCGTTTTCACCAATTATCTCACTATCTACATCTAGCTTCATCGTTTTTTGGAAGTTTATCAAATTAAATCTAAAATATGACTTGATCCTTGAGCATTATAGATATACGGTTGGAACCGCCTCCGCCCACGCTATCGCGCAACTAATATAAACGCTCACCCATACGTCCTTTCAACGTTGTCATAGGCTGTGCTTCACACAATTTGTTTATTTATATTGTGCTCTTTCATCTCAATGTGAGCAAATAATGAATGTAAGGCGTATCAGCATGTTGACGTCATCACCTACACGTGAACTTCAAAGACGATCCAATGATTTACAGTATTTTGTTTTCGACCTAATTATACGCGCGGAAATTTGTGCATTCTAAGTACTTTGATGTCTAATTAGAAGGGAAGACGCGAGATAAAGCCTGTAGCTTGTAAGACTAGGAATACTTATTTGACATGATTTATAACAAGTTGCTGTGATTGTAATTGGCTTGCCCGTACTTATGAAAAGTACTGTTGCAGAAAATGTCACCGTAAGAGAATCGGGCTGTCATAGCTAACTGCTGGCGTCACTCTGTTTATCTTATTTGCGATAGTCAGTCATGCTGAGAATTTGGATCGAATTTTGTTCCATTTTGTCATCACCTCAAAAATATATTTTAACCGTTATTGAATTAAATCGATTGTATTATCAAATTTGTAAAGAAAGAAAACATAAATGTTGCGTCCGAGCTAAGGTCACCAATGATACTAAGTTAAAATAAAATTAATTGCGTTGCATACATGTATTGCACTGATATACATTTGATACGTACTATCACACATATAACTGCCACTTTATTTTTAAAAAAATATCAACATTTAATTTTTGATAAAAAAGTTTGTAAGGATGTGTGTATTTTTCGATGTTTAACATACAGGTAGACTGACTTAAAATAGCAATTAATAACTTAAAACACTAGTAGTTTTTATGCTTAAATTCCCTTAAGACAGAAGCCTTCAGGCTCTTCTATGCATAATAATAAAGGAGAAAAGAAAGTCACAAGAAATGTACCACGAAAGATATTATACAAGGGCTATTCCTAAGATTTAATAACTACCAAGTAATGGTATTATAATCAAGGTATTATGTTTGTAATTGCATACATCAGCTGTGCGTGCTATCAGCCGATCAGATTGCACAAGTGCATGTTGTCATTAGACTCGTGTGAAATTTTATACTTACTTGCAGTTTATTCAAGTTGAAATTGAATTACGATTCACTGATTTCTTACAAGTGAATAAAATGATAAATATGAATCTGTTACTTATTAATTTCATTTATCATCTGTCTTTATACCACTTCTATACATTACACGCATAGTTTGAGTATAAGGACAGGTAACCTTCTGCTATATAAATATAATTTGTAAAAGAGAATAATAAGAGGCAAACACATTTGATGAGTAGGGTATCTATCATAAATATGAGTACTCACATTTATAGAAATTGAAAAAAAATCATGTTACCTGTTTAATGTGTAAGTAAGTAACTTAAACCGTTGAAACTACGTTGGTAATCATCAATTAGAAATGGGATGTGAAGGCGAAATAAAATTCATAATTATGATTTCTGTATTAAATTTTATTGCATCTATTCACACACCTTCTTGGGAAACAGTTATGACGATTTAAGCTATCAAAATAAAATAAATATTTGATTCTATTTAAATAAACTTGGTTGTTGAAACATAAACGATAAGTTTATCGACCATGACATGAAGTATTGTTACAGTGATAATGAGGGTCACTTGAAAATTACTGATGATTTATAACTTGCAAAATAGCTAAAATATAATCTCTGCTATTTTATAACTAACATACAACATTTTCGAATATTTCGAGAGAACATAAATATGTCTATTTAATTCTCATCTTCTTTGAATATGTTCGTTGTGCATTCACTGTCTACACGGAACGTTCCTCGTCTCTCGCCAGAATTTTTATTTACATCAAAGGACTGCTTATACAGTAAATTTATTGCATTTACCTCTCTTAAATATTCACGTTATTATTACAATATATACTTACAACAGTGACGTATGTACAAAACTATAGACTCAATTTTGACTTTCAGTCTCTACAATATTGAAAAGAAAACATTTTACAGAGAACAAAAAGAGATTATTAACTTTACATTTAAGTTAATTTTACAATTTTATGTATATTACAAGGCCATTTGAGACTTAATGATTTCGTAGTTCTTCAAGGAGATAAGTCTTAGGCAAACTTTACAAACAGAATACTATTTTATGTGGCAGGGTTGTCGCTTAATTGTTTAGATCTTTTTCAAGTATAGACTTTTAAGTGGTTAATTTCATTAATTTTGTACATTTGTTTGGTAATCCGTAGCTCCGCACAAAATTAAGCGTGAATGAATGTAAATTTAAGTAAGGATGAGTAAAATGACTTTTTTTTAAATAAAAATCTATTAATCAGGTCGTAATTTTTCTTAAAATTAAACCTATAATTAATAGAAAGAGAGGTAAAGTAGGTTTTTGAACGTATTGTGGTTTAAAATACTTATATTTTTTGGTCCCACAAATATTTATTTTTGCTGGGATTGTTTCAAAAGTTATTCGTTTTTGCCATCTCGTTATATTATACATATATATTTTTATCATTGTACTAAGTCGAATATATGTTATGTCTTTTGAACGAGTTTAATAAGTATGCAACAACCCTGCCTTTTTTATTCTATTAATTAACTAGAATGTGCATGATTCTTATACAAATGAAATATATTGGTTGTAATTTATTATGTTTAACATAGACAATCATAGTCTTCTGACTAGAAAATATTTTTTAATTATACAGATTTTTCAAAATCCTCAACAGTTTCTATTGAATAATTTGTAGATTTAAAACTTACAATAAATGTTTGATAACTACTGACCTCGTATCAATAAATATTAAAATTCGAATGTTAGATATTCAAGAAACTATCAAACAACAGAAAACACTGGACGTAATTAGGCACTAAATATAATGACAATATTTTCAAAATAATAATTTACAATCTACATACAAATAATAGTCTAGAACAGTGTCTGTTACCTATTAGAAACGTAACACATATTAATACCTATTTTTGATTTAAAAATCACTTCGTTAAACCACCTCCATAATAATTATAGCAACATGTCGCAAGGTCCAACTTGTATAGCACCTAGTATTGTCGGTCAGTCGGTGCGACTTCGCTCCGACGTCGTTTGCGAGTTGTCAACCTCACGGCGCGCCTTCGCCAGTGTCCACTATCACAAATCTAAGCTTCTCTACCGGTGCATAATTATTATCACGTACATATACGTATGTATACATATTTATATTTAAACTAACGCTATTTACAGGTGAGAAGGCCCTCGTGGCACTCGTGGGGCGAGATCGCGGTTATTGTCGATGCGCCAGCGGCGGACGAGGGGCAGGGGGTCAGGCGCGGGAGGGAGGCGGCTCCGCCAACGAGGAGGTGGACGACGAGGACGGCGAAGGAGCTGGCGGCGCGGGAGCAGGTGCTGCCAGCGCTAGCGAGCGCGAGTACTCTAGCAGCGCCACATCCGCAGGGTGCGTCGGCGGGTACAAGCCCCTGTATAGCTCCGGCCGGCCATAAGGATGGGCGAGCCGCGCGGCTGCTGCTGCCGCGGCCGATTGGTAGAATGCTGAAGCGGATGAAGGAGGAGCCGGTGGTTCACCTTCTTTGCTGGCCATATCCGCGAGCGACCATATTCTAGGTTTGGCAGAAGCAGGAGTGCTACCTGGTGGTGCGCGTGATGGTAAATGTTGATACGCCGGATGCAAGGGCCTTTCGTATGGCTCCGGTGATTCAGGGCCACTATCAGCTCGGGATTCAGACCATTCCGATTCCGTTCTTTGACCGAGTAGGTCTAGCCTTTGCTGTGGCCGGTCACCGTCTTCGCTGGACCCTGTGCCGGAGTCTTTTCCATCTATAACAAACATTAAATTTTAAAATACATTATTAGTCACATTAGAGGGCGCAAAGCGTTATGTTTATCGGCTTATAACTAATATACTATTTACTAATATACACACCTAAAGCGTCTTTCCCGTCATTGCTTTTATGGTCATCATCGTCATTATTATTGTCATCGTCATCAACCCTGTTTCTCGGTTCCCACGTCATTTTGTTCTCTTTCTTGAGTCGTCGTCGCGCATTAGCAAACCACGTCGAAACCTGTGTCAGTGTCATTTTGGTGATTATGGCGAGCATTATCTTCTCTCCTTTCGTCGGGTAAGGATTCTTTTTGTGTTCATTGAGCCACGCTTTGAGAGTGCTGGTAGTTTCCCGCGTAGCATTTTTTCGTCTTGCTCCGTTGAGGTCCATTCCATATCTGCGAGTGAAAAGGGAATTTTAGACAAAGTAAAAATTGGTAGCATCCCTAGAATGCTTAAATTTAAAAAGTACAATCAAGCGTAAATGGTCGAGTGTGATTTGGACGAGATTGGAGATAACGGGGATCGAGACCGCCCCAATCCGCGGCGCCCCCGCGACGCCTGCCGGCTGCCGACGCCGGGCCAATGAAAGCGGTAGCATAATAATTGAAATCGAGATAAACCATCGGCTGCTGCGCCAGCGTTAAGCTGCAGCTTATCTCAGACGCCGTACGCGCCGGCCGACCACGCGCTCTTATTTGATTTGTCCTATCTTTATTAGAATTCGGCGCCCGTATCACATTTGCTAAGCTCAGTTTGTTTTAGTTGGTAATGTTGGAATGATTGTTTGTGTTGAGATGAGTGAAAGCGATCTAATAAAAATGTCAAATGAAACTTTGTTTTGGTTGCTTTATGGGTATTATAAATTTATGAGTCATGTTTTTTTTTAAATATTAGATATTTGCTATCATTAACTACAAATGAATTATTACCTGTTATATCAGATTTGGGATAGGTATAATTAACTTAATGATCATTTGCTTCTTATCATTATTTATTATCTTCTTCTTTTAAAGATTTATTTATATATCTTGATTACCCAAATAATTGAAAATGGATGACTGGATGTATGTATACTTATAACATACATACACATGACAATTTTTAAAAATCTCGCACAAGTAAGTACATTAATCTCATAATTCCCACAATAACTGCAGCGTCACAAAGTTTATTTCTTTTTAGTTGAAAAACCAAAATTGTGCCGGCTCCATATGCCGCCGTTGCAACTGTCGGAAACTGAGGGTGGAAAATAGGGATGAGTAGTATGGGAAATTAATAAAACTGTCACTTAAATCGCAGAAGTGACGGGCATCACCCCTTGTAGACTGGAGCATCGTTCAATATTGTATCCTAAATGCAACGGTTACGGTTACTATTCGCTTAGTGCAACTCACTGCGAAACAAACGATCACTCCATTGTTGGGTTCGTTGTTGACTTAATTCTTCTCGCCCCACGACCGAATGAGACCTCGTAAATAAATATGAAGCGAACTCCTTTTATTTTGTTTCATTTAAAGAGCAACGTGTCAGGAATACTGTATGATTCAATACTAGCCGTCGAAACGACCTCGCGTCGTATGATAATTTGTGGATAGAACGCCGCTGAAACGCGACATAAATATAATGACGTCGGCGTCTCGAGCCCATGAATGAACTAACATCCATAGAATTGAAGTGACAATGCGAAAGTGGAGCGACGCCAGGCTTAGGCGTATTTCACAAACAAAAAAGCTTCATTTATCCACAGCGTGCCACTTTCACAGTATCCGCGCTCGCGGGGATAGCGCGGCTTCATTTTTTTATTATTTCGCTTCCCCGCGGTCCGCCGGCGTTACGACTACCCACCCCAGCCCATCGCCACCTCGCCTTCAATTAAATCCCTATCTCTCGCCACCTCATGCTTCCTACTTAAACTCATAAAAATGAGATATAAACATAAAAATATTGCTGGTAACCGCTGTCGTTGTTATTAAATTAAGCCGATGCCAGCACTGTTGATGTAGCCGTTTTATTTGAAATCCGCAGGTTGTGATTACACCCAATGAATAATTATTAGTCGCCTAACGCTGAAGGGGTGGCATCCGAATGTCCGTTGTATTTACACTTGAATTTGGGCTATAAAAGCAGGGCGGTGCCGCCTGGGCGGTTTGGGTAATTATTTGAAGGTAAATGAGCTGCCCAAAGCCACATGCAAGGAAGACGTTCTGTAATGACAGTTGTCATTTTAAAATATATTCTTGATATTAAACTGAATAGACATGGAACTAATAGGTCAGACATTTCCAAATACTTGGCTGTACATAAACCTTCAAAATTGTAAAGTTATTTTTAAAGAATGTAAAGCTGTAACTGTCATTATTTTCTTCTCCATATATTTTGGTAAATTTATTGTAGCGTAACTGCTTTTTTTTTAAAGAAATGTAATCTATTTAAATGTGTTTCTCGGATAGACTAATCAACATTAATATCAATGCTTATCGGTACTATTTGAAACCTTTAATTAATTTCGTTGTTAATTATAATTATTCGATGTATGAGTTTCTGCATGGTTGACGATTGTGAGGTCAGATAGGTCTAATCTGACCAAATTAACATTATCAATTTGATTAAATCAATTGTCACATTAGAACCAATGAGATTTGAATGATATTTACTTATTGCTGAATACTGTATTAATCTAGCGAATTTCAATCCTAATTAATTTGTCTTAGTGCACGACCTAAGTTTAATTATAATTTGGTCTAAATAGCGAACATCATTTTAGATATGTAATCTATGTATACTAATATTTTAAAGAGGTAAAGTTCTTAACTTTGATTGTTTGTTTTAAACACTGAACCAATCATGAAAACTCTTCACAATCAGAAATCTACACTATTCGGGAGTGCTGTAGGCTATATTTTAACGCTCAACGAAGTAGGCATGGGTCGGCTAGTTGTTAAATAAATAGATAAATATGTACATACATAATAAATATATAAGGACAAATCTTGCATATTTAGTTAGCTCCAAGGAAGTTCGAGACTTGTGTTATGGGATACTAACTCAAAGATATATCAAATAGACGTATATATAATCATCGAAGAATCAGGGCAATAAGGAAATAATGATCTGACCGGGGAGTAGCGGTCAGTCATGTTAACTATTAAATGACGGAGGTTGTCACAAGTCTAGAATTATGATATACATAGTTATGGTAACATAAGAAAGATAATCAGAATAATAACAGACATATTGACGGCTTCAGATACAAAAAAGGAACGAAGATCTACAAAGTACATATAAAAAACATTTTTTCTTGCGACAAGTGAAATATTAAATACTATTAAGGTGACACTGTAACTTGATACGGCACAGCCTTTTGAGCATTTTACACAAAAACTGTCACCGTGTATTAACAACCTCTTTGAGTTTTATAGTAGATCCTAATTCGATGAGGCATAAGGTAGGTACATCTATTACCTTACAAAAGATCGGGGAGTGTAATTTTATATGCGGCAATGTCACAGTTACAAAGTGTAGGGAAACATTATATCTTGGCTGCTAGCTACATGTACTGGAAGCGGATTGACTTGACCAGTCATACAAAAATGCGGATAATGTTACAATTTCTGTATGAATTGAAAACAAAATGAATCTCAAACTGGAATATTAAGAGAAAAATTGAACAAGTTAAAAAAAACGATTGAATAAAAAAGAAAAAATATAAATTTGTTGTATTTAGTTACTATTCAGTCAGAATGGAATTCAAGTAGTTGCTGAGTTATTAGCGTTTCTGAAATTTATTATTAAATAATTATTTCTAATTTGAACCCATACGAACATTAATTACAAGATTTATTTCCAAATTCTTTCTTATAAAATCACACAAAAAAAAAAAACATTATACCAAAATGTTACGTTTTCGACAAACATCGGTTTTCATGCTACAAGTAAATTACTGTTCGTTAAATTATATCAGATGAAGCTAATTATTCGTAGTAATATAGAAATGGTCGCACGCAACGACCAATCTCGGGTGGACGATTTTACAGGTACAGTTGGTAAATTGGTGAGATAGCAGGCGGGTGTGACACGCCAAAAAGGCATTACGAGCAAGCGGTCGACTGTTATGGCGAACCACACGCGTCCGGGTTACCGATAGTACCACCCAAACATGCTATATGCCAACTAATTGGTCAGCTCCATGCACAAAAACCCCCGAATCGAGGGAGGTATATCGATGTAAATAATTCACAACTGCTTCGTGTTATGCCCCGTAGAGAACGTCAGCGTTGTTTGTGTGTGTTTTTGAATGATACGGCAGTTTTCTGTTGACGCTTTTGAACGTTGCCTAATGAGTTATTTATGAAAAAGTTTGGATAGTATTACTAATGACCAATGGACGTTTAATGTGATGATAGTTGAGTGCTATAAATGCTCTCAAAATTCTGCTACATTTGTTGTATGATGATAAATTATGCCTGAGTTATAGCGACAATGGTGAACAGTGTATGGTCAAGACATTTTTATTGGAGTGCAGTGATATCTGGGACCCTCTTTGGTATATGCTCTAGTAAGTTTCAATTGACTGAAAATACTTAAAATGGAACCACTTGATTAGGGAAAGATTGGGTAATTAAATCAGGTTTATAATATCTAGAATACAGTCCATATCAATCTAATATTTCTGTTGTATTTCTAACTTTTACCACACATAACGAATCCTTTGTGATCCAAAAAGTGAAACTAAATTTTACGTTAGTGTAAACACCCTTTTGACATAAGGGATACGAAAACGTTAATAAGGTATAAGGGCGTGTTTAACCGTGGCACTGGGCGGTGACAGGTGACCCGACGCCATTTTTATTTCAAGCTAACTAATTTTTAGTTTCGGATTACGGTGGTTGCGTGCACCCCGTATGACGGCTATGTACGGATTTGGTCGGCCGAGCTGAGATGCGGTTACATACGAAGGATGTGCACTTTTGTCAGTTTATAATCTTGTTTGTTTTATAGCGGTACATTGAAGCTCGTGTTTAATACCTTATATATGTTTTATTATTTTAAAATAAGTCTAATATTATTATTATTACAATAATTGTTTTAGATAATTTTATCTTATCCTTTAGTGCTTTCAAAGCTATCCGTGTTATAATTACATGATATTCTATGGATTTAAAAAAAAAGCCATTTCGAGAATATTTAAATAATTAAAAGCATTATTACATATATATCTCATAAATTAAATTTAATAAAACATGGATTTAACGATCCGTTTGGATGAGTTTTAAAAGACACAAGTGAAAATTTGTATAGGTACTGTATTTTTTTTATGAAAACTTATTATTCTTTTATTTTTTACGTAGCAAAATTAAATAAAACCATATAATTATAAAATAATTATATTTTATTATGATGTAGGGACCAATAACGCAGATTGAGGTAGCCTCAAAATAAGTTCTTGGTTATAATTATAACATTGCTTTGGTGTAAACTGTACATAATAAAGGTACTGTAAATGTTTTTAGTAAATAAACAAATATAACTCCCCAGACCAAATACTATGTTCTGAAATTCTGAATACTTAACCGTTTCGCCACAGAAGTCGTCAAATCGCAACTAATTACTTAGGAGACGTACTAGAGGTACAGTATCGAATACTTAACTAAAGTTTGCTATTTGCATCTATCGTTTGCTGGAAGTGATTAGAAGTATATCGGTTTGGGCCACCTCTGCAGTAACTCAATGAATAAACAAATAAATGACAAATTAAATTAAATAATGAAAATAATTTG
>JADGIL010007574.1:21889-44791 GCA_020352625.1 Cactoblastis cactorum | reverse complement strand
AATACGTATCTTAGACCAATAGTTTTGTTCTAAACATGTTCTAAACGTACCTTATTACTAGCTGCATCAGCCTTCAATCCATCGCAGGCATGGTGGCGGCGGTACTTCACACAGTCCAAGTCGTATTGGAATGAACGAGGGAACACGTCTTGATGAGCTTCAATAATCAAATCATGAGGATAATTTATTATGCAAAGTACCTAGTTGTGGTAGAATAAAAATGTGTGTAATAATAATCTTCAGTATAACCAACTGGTAATGTGACTGGTTGAGCAACAGAATTTAGCTCAAATTAATATATTAATAATAAACACATACTAGGTCGTACGGACTCCGAAGTCATTTCATAGTTGTAATACGCATCGTGAAGGGTATAGGCGTTCGCACCCGGTTTGTCCACCCAAAAAGCCTTGTCTTTTTCGACCATACGATTGATTACCGCGTCTGGAAGCTCATGTATAGTAGGCCTGTTGGTTAAATAAAATCTATATTATGATAATAAATAACTATGAGTTACTAGGAAACTTCTCAATAATAGAAGGTTTATTAGCCGCTAAAAGTTCTGGTTTATTTAGGCCTCCTAGGTATTTTCTTCCCAGGTATTCATAACGAATGTTTCAAAGTAGATACCTACTCGTCGAAAAAAAAAAAACAAAAACAAATGAAGCTCTTATAAAAATAAAAGTTAGGACATTAGAATTCTTGTCTGGCTGGCGCCTTTTTAGTTGATAGCTCACAAGTCACTTACGTAACAATCATGTCGAGTAATAACGGATTTGACTGTATGATTTACACATCATTGTGGATAGGGATTTATACATAATTTACCTTGGAGGAACCTCAACTAGCTCTCTGGTGAGAGGCTGAAGAAACTTCCCGACAGTCTTCTGCGTTAGTCGTGGTGGTCGCCCGGGCGTCAAGCTCTCGTCAGTAACGACGGTACACGTAGTTTCATCCAAAATATATCTAGAATAAACACACTAGGTTGTTTTTCCTGTCTATGTCTGTCTTTACTTTATAGAAGCCTGGGTCCGAGACATCGTGGCCGCGGAGCAACCGCAAAAAATGCATACGAATAAGTATATCTACCAAATATGAATGAGCTACTATGTATTATGCCTGAATCATAATCACAGTCTTTAGTTGTGGATAAAATATATTTCAAGTAAGTATATTTATAATCCTGATCAACTACAAATCAACAAAATACATATTTACTTAACATATATGCCTTGCATCAAACTTTAATGATTTACAGACATTAATTGTTAGCATTTGACTGCCTTATTGATACCTAAATATTAAAAATAATAATACATAATCTAGTTCTTTCAGCATTATCTATATGTGTAACATGCGAAAAGAAAGGAAAAGAATTAACATTTAAGCAAAAAATTAACGCTATTGCTCCCAAAGTTTTTAGTATACCTAATACTATTTTGTAAAAAACCATAATTCACTTGTTAGGGTCATATCCACCGAATTTAGCAACATTACTGAGGGGTTCCGAGGGATGAGGTTTTCTATTATCCATTTTGAAAAATAGGTGATATTTTGTAGTAGATATAAAAATTGAATTTGATAATTTATAATTTTCCGGCGGTTAACATCATTTTGATGTATTTCAGTTTCCAGCACGTCTCCCTCCAGTGTCATATTTACAGCAAATAATATCTTGTAAAAAAATTATATTGTAACGTTCGCTGTCTACGGGCAAAAGCATGAATATAGTATAGGAATTGGATAGCGCACTCACGTGGAATTATAGTCGTAGAGAGAGATAGACCCTGTCCCCGTTTTGAATATCTCTGTCGGCTCGTTTTCTATTGTTTCACTTTAAATAGACACCTTAGTGTAACCGTCATTATGTATAATTTGGATTGTTTGTTTGGCATGTGAGATTTATTCAAATCGAAAGGTTCCAATTATTTAATTATTTCAAGGATTTATACCTATAAATAGTGCGTCGAAGACCGCGCTTCGCCCTTACTATTAAAGTCCCTTTCCGCGGACTGTCCCTATATATGCGTAGATCTTTAAAGCTACGCAACGGATTTTGATACGGTTTTTTGATAGTTTTTTGATTCACATTCACAAGGAAGGTTTTTAAACCCGTGTGAAGTCGGGGCGGGTCGCTAGTAGAGTTAAAACTGTCTTTTTAAAAATCATTGTTCATTAAGAGAGTGCACACAATAAGATTTTTCTCGGGTTTTTAACGCTCGGTGAAAAAACGCTCGTGCGAACGTAGACTTAGGTGACTATATTTTTCTAGGCTCTTGATTCCGGTCGAACGCGTAATCCATATGCCTTACTACATCCATTATGCTACCAATGAGCAAGCATTTCACTTATGCATTTTACTCATTTTTACTGTCCCATAGGCCCCACAGTCAAACGGCAGTGATAAAGTATTGATTACTAATTGTTAAAATTTATATTATTTTAATTAAAATATGTAACCAAATGTTTCCTCAATAATTTGACATCCCTATTAATTCAAGATTCGATTGAATTTTTATCGTAATGTTGGCGACATGAACGCCAAACTTAAAAAAAAACGATAGTGGTGTAGTAAGTATGGACGAAGTACAGACTTATATTTAATAAAGTTTCTTCGTGACTCATGTTTCAATGATAAGCATTTGATTTAAAACTATGTCTAGAAATATTGTTTTTGAAGGATGGTTGACAAAATCGCCACCAACAAAACGTATTTGGAGAACGGTAAGCATTTATTATTACCACATTTTTATTTTTGTTGACAGAATTCGACGACCTTCTGTTTCAATCAAGATGCACTGAATTATTGTTTTGGCATGAAACATGCGAGCTTATGCATTATTGAAACTAGACATCAGTCTTTGTGGTACATTAAAATGGGCATATTTGTTCTCTTAATAGAAATGGCAAAGGCGATGGTTTGCGTTACGGCAGTCGGGGGAGCTCCCAGGGCAATATTTTCTAGATTACTACACAGACCGGAATCGGAGGCGGCTCAAGGGCACCATCAACCTAGATTTGTGTGAACAGGTACCTGTTTATTATTTTGCCAATACATAAAAAGTATTGTAAATTATTTTTGTAGCTTGTTGAAGATTTTTTGATTGGTACTAATTTATTATCGTTTTCCAATGATGAATCACCTACTATATTGTCTAATATTATATCAAACATAAGGAAAGGTACTCATATTTTATAGGGTTTGATATAATGTTGTCTAATATTATATCAAACCCTTATATTTACATAATTTTATGAAACAATTTTGCATAGTTATAATTTATCTAATTGTTCTGGTTTGTTTAGTTTAAAAAGAATTGTATAGCCAACTTAGTCATAAAATAGATTTAACAGCAGTTCTCTTATATGTCAAACTATTAAGCTTGTAAAAGAAAAGTAACAGTTACTGGGGCTCAGTGTATCCAGTTCGGGCTAAATATATACTTTTTAAGAGTTTATTATTTTAAAGTTCTTTTTTCTATTGAAGTGTTTTTAAGAATTGAATAAAAAGAGACTATACATATGTTTCCTTAAAGGTACAAAGAAAAATAAATTGCTTATAGCATGTTTAGGATCAAATTTTATTTCAATTATAATTTAAACTAATAACAAAATTAAAATTGTATTGTGTATTATATACTATATTTTATGCTGCCAAAGAAACATTAAAACCTATTTTCTGTTTGTCCCAGCAAAAAAAAAAAAAGACTAGAGGAAAACCTTGATTTTATTGAATTTCATATAGTGATAATAACATTGTGTCTTGGGTGCAATACTAATACATTATTCATTGGAAATTATTTGCATATCTCTATCAAAGACCTTTTTCCATGACATTTATGAGTTTGCATCCAAGTAGTCTGGTCTCTTCCAACAAATAATTTATGTGCATATATTTTTTAGATTGTACAATAAAATGTAGGATAATTCTATTACACTAAATATTAAGTTTTGTATCATTTTAATTCCTAAATTTAACATGGAACAAACCTTGTTTTGGGTTCATGTTTTAAACATAAGGTAAGGTATTCATATTTTACAGTGTGTATGTTTGTATTGTAATTATGTTAAATTATTCAAATTTCTAAATATATCCTATTTTTACAACTTAAATGATTGTGCTACATGTACATAATATTTAAAATAAATTTTGAGCTATTATATATACACATACAGGCTTGTTTACCCAAAATATGTCACAATAGTTATTTGTTTCCTGAAGATCTGAATAGGCACTACTTTTATCCTGTTAAACTTAGTTGCTTTGTTTGTGTTGTGACCAAAGATAACTCAAATTACAGAAATTATTACAATAATTTAATTGCTATATCTATTACAGATAATAAAGTTCTTATTTTTTCTGAATGTACTAATTTAACATTATTTGTTGATAATACCTAATTGAATTTTATGTCAATACCATAGCATAAATAAACAAGGTTTTGACAGTCTAATACTGTCAAAAATTTATATTCAAATTATTATCATAAATGTATATACAATGTAATCTTTGTATCGAATTATTTTTTAGGTCGATGCTGGATTACACATGGAACGCACAGGGAATAGTCCACTAGATCCCAAGCTTCGTGGGTCGGTTTTCTCCATACAGACTCAGTCCCGCACATACCATTTGGAGGCTGATTGCGAGTCAGACATGGAAAAGTGGGTGGACGCCATCTGCAGGGTGTGTGGCCTCCGAGCAACAGATGATTCACCTGGTGCTGTAGGTAATTAACTGAAAGAAGTTAATTTTCTATCAGTGTCAGTGTTGTTCATGCAATAAATAATGCATAGTGTATTCTTTACATTAAAACATGTACTCGCTGCAACACTGCTTATCACTTATAAATGACATTAAATGGTCTACTATAATGAACTTGAACTAATTTCACATGGTTTCAACTTGCACACATTAAGACATTTTCTAATACACGATTCTGGAAATGGAAGTTGGTCGAAATAATCATAGTAGTTGTTGTCATCTTTATTGAAGTGAGAACGATATTTTGTCTGGAACTGTGAATCTAGTTCTTTATTGCTGATCGAAGGTTCTTTGAACAAAAAATTCGACCTAGCAAATAGCAAGCAAAATAATGTTTGTGAGCTCAGTTTTAGGACTATTAGTTTTTGCGCTCATTAAAATCATGCAGTTTTAAAGCGTACTTTTATTTTGAAATGCGAATTTTTGCTGTCATCTGAATAATTAAAAGCTTTTTTTCCCTCTTGGCTTTGTGGTGTGTGATTGTTTCATTGCATTGCGAATCCTTAAATATTTGAATATTTTTTGGACACAAAGTCCATTTTAAAAAGTCAAATGATTAATCATAGTTGACATAAGATTTATATAAGTTATATAATTATATATAGGAGACTACGATAAACAATTTCAAACAATGAGTAGTTTTCTTTATCTTCATCAATATGAATGTAATTCTGTCAAATCAGTCAATTAATTCCTGTCTACTGAAGTTCCTGTAAATTTATTAAGAGAAATTCAGCAGAATTTTGCCATCATACCTAAACACAACAATAGCAATTGTGTGAAAGAGAAAAGAAGATGCTTTTGCATAACAGTTGGACCCAAAAGTTCTGTGTAGACACTTCATTGCAGTCGGTTTTAGTTAGGTATCCTTTAGACTCGATACATAATACCTGATAACTGACTAATTGATCAATAAGAAAATGTCATTATTATCATTACTATTTATGCCTTTCAAGATTATAGTTTTTATTAGATCTGTTATAAACACTGGATCTCAACCTCAACTTCATTAAACTTGGTGTCAAAAAAATCAATATCTTTTAGGGTGCCGTACCTCATATCCTTATATACCTCTTCGTTGTCTGTCTGTCGGTTTGTCCGTCTGGCAAGTAAATCTTCCTGTTGATATGTAAAGAAATAAAATTATAAAATCATAAATATGTAATTTAATAACACAAAAAGCTAATTTTATAAACTTATTAAAAGCGATTGTTGCAGTAAGGGATTGAACCGCAAAGTTTGCACGGAACCCACGATGCGTGAGATCTTCTCGGATTTGAAACATTTTTTATTTCCTCATATAAGTTTTAACTACAGCAAATAATCATTCAGTCCTTAAATCAGGAAATTTGCGAAAATAATTTATTCTTGAGCTACAAGATGTTCCACCAATTTCTGTTTATGGTTGATCAAATGTTTTTTTGATATATATTTTTTTTTGTCTGTTTAAAAATCAGACACCATTTATAATTGAATCTGTTTTAGTCACAGTAATTTAGCAGAATTTTTTTATAAAAACATTATGTATATTTAAATATGTAACTTACTAGCAAATTGCTAAAAGATATATGTTCACATATATTTTGTTGCATTTATTCATCTTTAAATAATCATTCAAGATTTGTTAATCTGTTAAGAATATAGAAAAAAGATTAATGTTTTCTATTACAGGAACATATCAAAATAACTGCACAACAGTGACAGCTGTGAACGATCAGTATGACTGTACAGGGCCCTACATACCAATATCAGAATGCATTACAGGAGTGAGAGCTCAGGTAAATGTTAATAAGTGATCCCTTATCTGAGCACTATCCCGTTTGCATTTTCAGGGGTTACGCGTCAGAACTTGGGGTCTGCTACCTTAAATAAATGATTTGATACTATCTGTCTGAGTTCTGCAATCCAAAGGGCAAACCAGAATCAATCCTACGATAAGTTTATACAAAAGCTAGATGGTGTACGGGACGGATTAACGGGCCTTTCGAAGCATGGAGACAGTCAACAAATGATACAAGTGTTCCACGCCTACATATTTTTTATACTAGCACATACTTTTGGATTATTTTATGACTATAAGTGTTATTTTCCGCCGTTTTCCATAAACCTAATTTTTTGAAGTCGGTTAAAATATAAGACCTTTTCTAAAGTATAAAAAATACACTACCAAACCAAATCAAAATCAAATACGAGATAATCGCGGACAAACATATATACAGATCAAACTGAGAGCCTCCTTTTTTTTAAAGTGGGTTAATAAAAACGGATTTCCAATCATTGCCATTAGTACGTAGCTCAGGCCTCACCGATCATAGAGCTATGCTACTAACTATAAATAGTAAAAAAATAATTGTTAAAAAAAAACTCCAATTGCTAATGACTGACTAAAAAGGGGAAAACAAGCTTTCTATCGTTATTAATCTACGAGACATCGTTGTATCTACCAATTTGTCCCGCCTTATTTAAAATATATACATCGTCTATTGCATACGATTTAACTAAATTGTAAAGCTTGTTTTCCCCTTTTTAGTTACTCATTCGTTCAGGGTCCAGGATTTTGCGTTTTTTTAAAAATAATTATTTTTATTTTAGACTTTTTAGTATGAAACTCTAGAGGTAATAAAAACAGCGAGATATATTTATATCGGTATATATTTAGAATCGCTATTGAAAACCCTTCATGTTGATACATCACTCGATGGGATTGAAGGGGGAAAAAATTACTTTATGACGTCATAAATTCGCCTTTTTGCATTTTTTATATTTTTATGTACTCAGTGTCACTCGCACTGTCATGACGAATCCAGTGATACCTCATATATTTAAATCCTTCAAGCCTAATCTACAATACATACGCCCGAAGAACATAACCCTTCTTCTGCCGCAGTAGGGTAAAAAACAAACCATTGACCAAAATATACTTAAATATGCTTGAAGGCAATTTATGCATGATTTTGACCCAGTTTTTAATACTGCTGACGCGGATATTTGTTTGTCATACCTAATACAAATTGTTCTACGTGCTACAACAAACGACACAACTACGACACATTGAAAAATTAAAAATGTCAGCCTTAAGCCCTGGATTTCACCGGGGGATATCTACTGTATAAGACATAGGGACAAATTACACAAAACTGTGTACAGTGATCTGGATAATTCAGTTCTACAATTTGCAATTTTTATAATAAACTTTTTAGTAAGACAAATTACAACTACGATAAAAGTGAATTATAATAGTTAATTAAAAGCTGGTGGCAATTATAAAAAAAAAACATGTCTGTATTAAAAAAGGTCACGTTTACTACAAAACAATATGAGTCGTCATCAAGTCTAATTACATAAGCGCGCCTCACAGGTGACTTCAGCAAATATGGCAAATTATTATTTTATCAATATAGGCAAATTTTCAATTATGGTTGTTTCTTTTATTAATTTAGAATGTTAAATGATTTTTTTTTTTCAATTTTTTTTTTATGTCAGAGGGAGACAAACGAGCTGGCGGGTCACGAGATGTTAAGTGATCACCACCGCTCATAGACAACTGTAAAACCCGCAGGGTTACAGAAGCGTTGCCAGCCTATAAAAAACCACCTCCCCAGATGGGGAGGGCGGAGAAGTTGGGCCTCCGGCTCTCCCACTCACCGGACGGAGCATGGCGGCTGATAGCCGCCATGGATATTGTGATAATTGAAATAAAACATTATGATTATTATTTTTCTCCTTGACATAAACATCACGGGCATGGTTCGGACACCTGCCATAATCTCTATTTTATAACCAATAGTGGCAGATGGGTGACACTAAACTTGGATCCCAAAACCAGTCATCGTGATTGGCGACAGAGGGGCAACCTTGGTGTTGAAGGCTAAGCAAGCAGACTGTAGAGAAGTGAGTCTGTGGGGTGCGATGTCCTGGTGATTCAGTCAGAAGACCCTGGCGTTATTATTTTTTATGGCATTTGATTCTCACAGGTTTTGGCTCTTTTTACCCCATTACAAAAATTGAATGTTATGTATATGTTTATAATTATGTTGCCTAATCAACTGTTTATTTACAGGGTTCTCGTAGAGCTTTCACATTTGACCCGCAAAATATAGTGACGAGTAGTCGGACATCTTTTGACAAAGTGTCGGAGAACAGAGGGCACCACATGTACACGAGTCAACCTCAAATACGGCTCAATAATGCCGAGTTTTCCGAAAACGAATCAACGTTGAGCGATGACGAGTGCAAGTCATTGAACGCTAGTCGATCTAATATTCGTATGTGTTTTTTTAATTAAAAATAAAATGTTGACAATAGTAGTTACGCGCAGACTATGTTGCAGGCATAAACTTTTTTTATAAAGCTATTAATTGGGCAAAAGTTTTCCTTTTGGTTTCCAACCAGTATCTAACGGGTTCTAAGATAATTTTTTTTAAAACAAATTATGTAAATTATGAATAAGTTTTTTTTTACAGTTTTAATGTTTAGCTTTTTAATATTATATAGTACATGTTCAGATATTTACAACTTATTTCTTATTTAATATAACTATTTGTGACTATGTTTAGTATACATTTGTTGTTTACAGGTGATTGGGCTGTTGAGAAATCTTTTACCAAATTAGCAATAAGCCCTAAAAAAAATGGACTCTCAGCAGATGGTACGTTCATACATAATTATTGTTCATTATTTTATGACATCCTGGTTCATATATGTGACGATATTTAAAAAGATTTAGTTTAAAAAAAAAGATTATCTTTGAATGATAATCTTTGGTGATCAAAGTTGTAGTTGGTTTTCATATTAATTATTTTATAACCTTTTATAAATTCTACTTTAGACTGCGTTTTCACACAATAATGACATTTGATGACAGATTAGACTTTAATTTATCGTTAGACTTTACATTAAAGTCATTGATGTACGATAAACGACTTATTGTTGATATAAACCTAAAGTCTTTAAAAAGATGCCATTAATTCAGCTTGTTTATGTTGTTAATAGCGATTTTTCTATTTCAGGACCACCCGTACCACCCAGACCACCCAAAACGTTGCCGCAAAGAGATGTGGTGCACCATGGACCAAAATTCCAAGAGCCTGTAGAAAATCAAGAAAACGTTTCGGTGAGTACATTGTATTTAACGATCGTATCCAAAGGCTATAAAGTCCACATCCGAATTGGGACGATCGTACCGTTCGTAAATTGACGCGTAATTCATTCATATACGAACCGATCAGACCTAACCGCACTCCTCCACCGCACTTTAAACTTTATTTTGAATGGGATAGAGACAACTTTTTATGAAATTAAATGGTTTATGTTCTATAATGAAGAAAGTTTTTTGATCAATTTAAATACTTAACATTTTTCACTGCTTTTAGTCCGTGTGGAGTCTGACCGTTATTACAAATAAGCGATCGCGTTGCTGTTTCACCAGCTTTGTTCCCTTTCCCGTGGGAATTTCGGGATAAAAAGTAAATCAGAACTATCTAGAATATTTCAAATCAGATCAGTAGTTCCTAAGATTATCGCTCCTTACTATATTTAATGTTATTCACTAGGCGTATCCGGGGAACCGGAGTCCCCGTCGGTTGTCACACGGCGGAACCCTGTCGGCGGGTCGGGCACACCTCACACCTCTGCTCGTCAGGACCGACGACGAAGAGGACCTCTCACCAGGGCATCTGGTAAGATCACATGTGTGATTTTAAACCCCCAACATAAAAAAGGGGTGTTACAAGTTTGTTTTATAAGTGTGTGTGTGTGTGTCATGCTGTCTGTGGCATCATAGCTTCCAAACAGATCAACCGATTTGAATAATTCTTTTTTTGTTAGAAAGGTGGCTTAATCGAGTGTGTTTTTTGTTAAATTTTTTAATCCCGGACGCAAAAGAAGGGTAGGTTTAATGTGTGTTTTGTTAAATGTGATTGGTTTTTTTTCAATTCTGTCTAGATTTTCACATGGAGTCAATGGAGCTAAACATTGCGAGACTTTAAAACCAAGATTAGCAGGAATGTTGGCTTGATAGATGTTATTCAAAGTGCAGTATGGCTTAATTTTGGATTTCGTTTAGATCCCCGACTAATATTGGTGGATCTGATGTAACGTGTTGAATATTGGTATGAAAATTGAATCAGTATAAGATAGTAAAACACATTTAATCTCAGAATCTCCAAAATTAAGATGTTTTGTGAAATTTGTATACACAAAAAAAGGTTTTTTTTTTTACAGTCTATGCAGTATTGCAACCTATCTTCGTTGCCACCTGCGGTGGACCGAGCTCTTAAGCCCAGGCATTCCAGCTACAGCATAGGCCATATAAACCAGGTTATGTCTTGTTCATTTTGTTTTCGACTTGCGAAGCGTTGTATCTCCAATAAATCTATTAAAAAATTTAATGGAGAGGGCAGAGGACCTGTAACATATGTTACAGTTCCTCTGTCCACTCAAATCAAATCAAAATCTGTATTTAGAAATTTGACCATCAAATGCAGTTTTTTTCGTTAGGGTTTAACAATCTCATGTCTTAATCAAGCTACACATTACAAGCATTTCGGAATAATCATACCTGCAAAGAAATACCGAAAGACACTAGCAGTTTTAGTCATATTATGCCAGAAGGGCTTTGATTGATTATTTTATATTATCATAAGGCATACAAGTCAAAAATGAATACCACTGTCATGAATCACTTAAGTAACTGTGTTTACAATGTTTATTATTTAGACTGAATCAGAAATCAAATTGAAATATAATCCTGAAATTGGTTAAGCGTAGGTAAGTGTACATACTAAGAGGATTTTTTTGAAAAACTAAAAAAATAAAACTAACATAAAAGGTATATTTTTGGATAAATTTTTAACCTAACTACTAACTTGCCTACGTAATTGCTGATTTCTAAATTTGCTCCCCAGATGCTATCGATAGGCAAACAACACGACGGGAAGGCAGATAACAACCTGCAATATCTGGATTTGGACTTGCACATGCCGAAATCTGCGCCTGCGAAGGTAATCATAATATAACTTGGTATTCCTGGTATACTTGGGATTTTTTGTGTTGTTATTAGGTGATATTAAAGTGAAATATTTTAGAAATCTGTTAGCCGACATGATCGCGACCGTGAAGACAACGTTTACATTTCTATCGGCCTCCCACAAGCGGGACTCACCGGTTTGTAAATTCAATAGGCATCATCTTCGAAGATGGCTAGTTGTGACCAATGCCGATCTCAATTAACAAGATGTAAATATAATATGAAATTTACTATCTGCGGTCACACCAAGTCCAATAAAACAAACAAAGCATCTGACGTCACCACTTAGGTCAGCTGGAAATCGTATAGTTTTGAATGTCAGCATTATAATATGATCGATCTGGGTCAAGATTGTTGGGTCAAAAATATACCTATCTATACTCAATCCCAATACAGTGGTAATCAATATCTTCTCCCTTCTATCTTCAACATCGCTCTTCATGTCCTTTATATACTCGTAATCACCTGAAAGCAGCAATGTCACAGCTTTAGTTACAAGCAAGACAGCTCTTACGGATATACCCCTAAGAGCTTCTTGCTATATCAGATCCAATGCAGCTGAAGCACAGAGTTTCTGGACCTGCATCCTCGACTTTTCGATTCGATTGCGCCAAAATTAAAGTCTGATATAAAACTATAGACTCACATCAAACTATGGATGCAATCGCTCACTCCTGACTTACTGAGGACTTGATCAATGTAACTTCCCGAACAGGGACAGGAAGACTGACATTCAAGCTACTAAGAAGCACAAAAGTGCGCAGCGTTTAGCTTGTATATCTTACTTGTCAATTAAAAAGAGATTTTTAACAGATATCACGACCACTCACCTGGATATCATAGCCACTAAGTATCATAACTGGAAGAACTTATAACGAACTTATCGGAAAGAAATCTATTTGACAAAGGAAAAAATTGATACTCATAAACAAATAATATGAATCATGTTTACAAAGTCAAGGACAAGGCTCAAAAGTTAAAATTATGCAGACTCACGGCTTGGGAAATATTCGCCTACAAAGCGACTTTACACGTGCATTTTGTCATTCATTGCTAGTAAATTGCTTACTTGAAAATAAATAATATTATGATGATATATCGATGTTCATACTTCCTGGAATGAATGCTTTTTTAGTATCGTATATATAATTTGTTTTTATAATCGGGAGACCAACAGCTTTGAAATAACAATTGGTAAACACTTAATAATAAAGAAGAAAATTAAAGGTCCTCACAAATAAAAAACTATTGGCAGAAATGTGGTAAAAATTGATAATAAGATGAATCGATAGCTGTAAATGATGCGGAAACAAAGAATTTCAGTTAAACTTGACGATAAATAAATCAGCGTCTCGAGTATTTTTAATCGACGATTACGAAGAAATGAAAATACGCGCGGAAGAGCTTAATCGTCAAGAAAGCGCTACCACACATGAAAAAAAGGGGATGTTTAAAGAAAAGTATATTATTTTTTAGTAGTTACTAATGACGTTATTTAATATATTCATTTTTTTAAAAGTGATTACTGTAGTGACCCTATAATTTCTACGTGTTGTGTACCGTAAATAATATCTATCGTATAAACAGCAAATTTATAATGTTACTTTAGCACATCACAACCTTAGCTTTACGTGCTCTGTGTCACTCCTAGTTGCTACAAGTATATGAGATGTTTTTATATTTTATAAATTTTGCATTGTTAACTGGTCACTGTGGTATCATTTAGTGGCTACAAGATCATTTGTTTTAATTCGCTGGGTGCTATTTGTATTTTGAAGAAAAGCGATTGACGGTTAATATGAATGTCCAATATAAAATTGGAGCAAATGTTGTGACCTCAAATCTAACTTATGATTGTGCGCTTATATTATACATTCTTATATATTTTGTTATGTTTTAGAAGCAAGAACCCAAACCACAGAAGAAAGTGCAAATGTGTGGTGTACAGATAAATACATTGGCAGTGTTGGAGGCCGACTCTGCTTACAAGACTGTAGACTTCCTGAAGACAGAGGCGTTTAACATCACCAGGCAGGACGCCGAGGCTTCCAGAAGCAACCATTTTTGAAGGGTCAAGTATTATGTTTTTATATGAAACTCGACTGTGAAAACTCGAAGGGATTACGTAAAATTGGACGTGAGAGACTAAATATTTCCGATACATAAATTATTTGCATTTATAATATTAATCTGTCGTTAAAATAGTATTCGTTTCCAGTTAAAATACTTAAATGTACCATAGAGCGAGTAATACGGCTGATGTTGTAATATATCTATAATTTTATTGTAGATAATATGACGAGACAGTCGCGTAGTATATATGTATATCACGCGACCATTGTCCTTTGACATTATTGAGTGTTAAATTATAGATTCCATTGAGAATAATGTTACTTTATAAGTATTTTTTTTATTTAATGCCAAGTTTACTTTAATACCATTCTTTTATCCTCGAAAGCATTAACAATATTCTCTGAATTTAACACTTTTTTATGTTAAAGTTAACACTTTTTTTATGTCAGAGGGAGGCAACCGAGCAGGCGGGTTACGAGATGTTAAGTGATCTCCACCGCCCATGGACAACTACAACACCCGCGGGGTTACAGAAGCGTTGCGTTGCTATAAAAAACCTCTTCCCTTCCCATTTGGGGAGGATGTAGAAGTTGGGCCTCCGGCTCTCCCACACACTGGACGGAGCATGGCGGCTGATAGCCGCCATTCAGGCGTCGGTCTTCTGTAGGAGTGTAGTACTTCTTCGGACGAGCCGGCCCATACATGCTGCAGGCTAACAAAGCAAGCAGCAGGCTCCACACCACTACAAAGTAGTGGCTCCATACCACAAAAAAATTCAAATTTCTTGATTGATATTTATCTATGATATGAAATATTTTAACAATTTCGACCTTTTAGTGCATCACTAATATAAATTTATTTTTTATTCTTCTTATTATGTAAAAAAAATATAAATTACTTATTCGTGTGATGCATAAACATGGCGAAAAGGTGTATGAAATAGGTAGGCTCTGGAGGTATGTATCTCCGGATTATTCCATTTTAGTCGGTCAGGTGGTACATACAAATATATAGAGGTACAATCGTTGATGGGTTGACATAAGTATATTGTAGTTAATATAAAATTATACACCACGCAAAATCATAAATACGTCACAAAATGTGCAGTTTGCAAAATTATTTTGCATATACATATGAATAATTAAGATTCGTAAAATGTAAACTGACTTTTAAGCATTGCGTCTTGAATTATCGATGTTGAAACTAATATTACACAGCATCACATCTTTATCCTTTAAGGGGTGGACAGAACTAAGTTGGCCACACTTAGTAGAATAGCGAATATGCGTATGATTCAAATAATGGTAATTTGTTTTTATAAACTCTTTTCCTTTAGATTTACGCACGTGTTTATATTTTTTAATATAATTTTGTTTTGAAGAAGTAAATAATTATTAAAAAGTGTAAAAATAAGACGAAAATTAAAATTTGGTGAAACGCAACTCTATTGGTTGGAATAAATTGTGACGTCAAAGATCATAATAACAACTTTGCGTCCCGCAGACTCACCTCCTCACACCCTTAGCCATCCACACCAATGTAGCCCCTCTGTCGCCAAATCACGATGACTGATTTGGGCCCATTTAGTGAGTGGCGGGTCACCACCTGCCCTTAAATAATCATTTAAGGCTGGAGTCCTTGAGCGTTATTAACACCCTATATTAACATGCAGAAAGCTGCCATTCTTAATACCTGTAGAATTATCAGGAAATTTATGTATGGTAGAGCACACTCTAGAGCATTAATTAAAAGCTATCTTCTCTTGGCTCACGCCCGTGATAGTAGTATTCATATACTAGCTCTAAGCTAAGAATAACTTTATCGGAATTAATAATGACTGGTATCGGTTTCGTCCAGACACAATCAGACAATTTACGTGTTTATTTATGATGACCACGTTATTTGCAGCAAAATCGGATTATACATCTACTGAAATAAAAGGTACTTAAGTAGTATTATGATTATTTGATCTTTCAAGTCTTCTTTAGATAAGCATTTTTACTTAAGCCTAGAGAAAACAACTTAACCCAATAGTTTGAATGAGAGATCATTGCGAGGTTATGATTATTTTATGTTAAATAAACAGAAGTAAGTCATAATTCTGTTTTCTATTAGAAACTTTAAAATTTTGCTCGATCTGCAAGCAATCAATAAAACTTAATTTGTAATGAAATAGAGGTTATAATGAGGACACTTGCAAAGATAAGCAACTGTTTTTACATAAAAGCAAGTTATAGTACCGAAATATCGGTTTTGTGTAGTTCCGAAGTATCGGTATTACATTATATAATCAAAATACAAAATATTAATATATGACAGGCCAAAACACTGCGGGATGTTTGTTGTTATGATCTTTGACGTAAAGCGCGCCAAAATGGCGGTCGCTTAAAAAGCTGTTATGAGCCTATTATTTTAAAACTATTCAGTTTTAACCTAATATTGTAAATTGACATTTAAAAATATAAAAAATACATGCATATTCCCTATTGATGTATTGTCATAATATGCAATGTTATAATCGTTACATTTAAAACTACTCACATCACAGACTGTTTCAAATTGCATTTTTTAGAAAACTTTACCTCGCTCACCTTATTGTAATATTTTGAAATTTTTTTAAACTATTTAGTTATCATTTGATAAGACCATGGACATAAAGAAAAAGAAAGACGTAGCGCGCCTAAGACATGAGTTAGGCACCTTTTTTATATGTTTGTGTTCGCGTAAAAAGTGACCAGATGCAAATATTTTTCCCCATATTTTTTGGAAAAAGGCAAGACGTCATGATTGTAAATAAGTTGTCAATAAAAATTAGCCAATTGACTTGATCTAAATAATACTTGATCTAAATCTAATATAAATAAGAATATGAGTAATAAAACAAAAAGTTTAATGTCTGTTCATAAATCTTTTATTTTACAGAAATCTTTCGCTGTTGGAAAAGGTCATTATATTTGCGTGACATGGTTGTAATATGTACCAAAAAGGAAATTTATTAAGTTACGTTTATTAATTTTCAACCAAAGCACTGAACTTAACCTTCTTCCCCCAAAATTTTAGAGATCTGATTGTTATATGACTGTTAGTGTAACAGTAGTTCAACCAAAAAATTCAATATTTTGGGTATCGGGTTTTAATATTTGGCAACACACGGACTTCATTTGAAAGATTTCAAAACAAAATGTCAAATGTACTAGGAATAATAATACAAAACCACCAATATTTTATATGTGAAATGTTATTCCATGGATTTTTGCAATATTTAACAACACAGACTGGCACTTTTAGAATATATTTATATACAAATTCTAACTTTGTTACTCAGATGTCTAAGGCAAAATGGCGTATTCGGCACATTTGGAGTGAAAATGTGTGCGTAAGTTGTGTAACGACACAGATCGGCGGACTTTAGGGTGCTTAAATGGTTATAAGGCAGGGGCCTGTACTTCGTTTTCATTATGTCCATGGATAAGATATATTTTACACATTTCGTTAAGTGGTTTATACAATAATTGAAAAAATTATATGGTAATATTTTTTTTATCGGATGTAGTAATGTACATCTAAACATCTTTATTATTCGTATATTTTCAGTGTCCTAAAGCTTTTACATTAGGCATCTATTTTTAAATGCGCGTTTATTATAATTTTCATTTTTGTATATTTTTTATAGGTATAAGTAAATATATTTTTTAGCATCAGTGGTTTGTTTTTATAAATGAATCGTGTGATGAAATAAATTAATATCACAATTAAGACATTTATATGTTGCAATAAAAAGAAGGAACATAATATAAATAGAATAACTGATTACTTAGACGCAATAGATACATAGTTCTTGATCACAATCCGGCTAGGCGAATAAATAAATTATAGGCTAAATATGATTATAATACGAACTCGAGGAATATATAAATTATAATCGGTACAAGTTCAATGATTTATTATAATACAAGATAATAAATATATGGTAAAAACATAACGATGATTATAAATAATATGTTTAATTCAACAAAAGTAATTTGATCACGATGATATAAGAGCACCTTGTTACCCTTATGTATAAATAAAATTAAATCTGAATCATCACAATAGTTATAATTTTTTTATATTTTTAAATTTGGCATTAGATCTTAATTTAAAATATTAAATATTTAATTATTTGACATTGAGTTAGTATCTCATGGTAAAAATCTAGGTTTTAATTATGGGCTAACTTAATTGGCCTGATTTGTCCCTATATATTTATTTAATTCATTCCAACATTTTCCCAAGAAATCACAATATATAATCACAATATAAGTAATCATATTTATTGGTGCGTAAATGGATATATTAAAATCTTGGTGCCTTCTGATTGAAATAAATGTATATACATATAATAGCAATTTTTCATGTTAAATGTTTACGTCAAATGAGTGTGATTTAGATAAATAACAGTGAAATGATCTGTTAAACTTATGTTTTGAATTTATTCATTACTATCTATAGTCCAGAAAGCAAAACAGTTTATAAGAATGCCAATAGATATGTAAAATTTTGCCGAACCGCTTTGATCAAGTCAGATTATATCAAAACTGAATGATAATCAACAGATCTCAATATAATTTGTACTGTAGTGTAAAATACTGTTTGTATTTTAGTCGTTTTACTGTATTTTTTGCAAGTTGACGGACAACGATTCGCAGTTAAATGTTAAAAAGACATACGCAATAAGCATACACATTATTACACATACATATTTATTGCCAGTATTCTTTAAACTTGTAGTTTAAGTTACTTAATTTGTAAAATGAAATGGAATCTGTTATAAAATATAAAGATTAATAATGCACTATGTAGATAAATAAATATTATCGGAAAGGTGGTGTTTGTAATTTCGGTTGCAGAAAAGATGTAAAATATTTCTAAAGAACTGTTTACTATATGGATGTGTGTATGTTCTAGCCACGGAAGTATAAATACGAGAGGGAGTTATGCCTGGCCGTCGGGCCACAATTAGGCCTCGTTTTGCATAACCAGTACCAGTTGCTTTGTGACTTTGTTAACATGATTTACCCGAATAGCTCAATAATTTTGGAAGACTTTATTTTATGAAATTATTGCCAAATTATAAATTTATTAATATTAATATATTATATTAATATGATTGCTTTTCAACCGACTTCTTTTTTATTGTAATTACTCAATTTTGAAATTTAGTGGCCATAAAATGTTACGGTGTGGATTTGGCGTCAGCCGATTACTTGAAACCGAACTTTTACCGAAACTCAATAGCTGTGCCCTTTCCTGGGGTGTTTATGCTTCCTTGGTTTCAGTTTTATGGAATGGCGGTTCTAGCTAATAATAATCTTAACAGCCAGGGATGAGAAGGAGTGCAAAAATAAGAACGAATGTTTTTGACCGAAAGGTAATAATATTTGTTTAGAAAGTTAGTAACAAGAAAATAATAAGCAATTATCACAAGTAGTATTATGCAAATTCAGCAATTATTTTATACAAAATCTTATATTATGCACAGGTTATTCCAAATGTAGTATACTTATGTGCTTTTGGTTTTTAATTGCCTTGTTTCGTAGAGCACTATTTAATATGTATATATTGACCGCTTTGACCATTTATTGCCTTAACATATTTACGAAAATTGTTGTTTAACGTGATGTATTGTAATTAATTAACCTCTTTAATGTATAATTTAATTTTATTGTTTGTAAAAACTATATATTTATTCTATTATTACAGCGTCATTGTAAAGATTAAGAGCGCTCAAATAGTACATAATCACTCCTAATAGAGTTCCTGATTATAGCACATATGATTTCTATCAATTAAATGCAGGTATTGTCAATGTACAGATGAAATAAAGTCTACTATTTGCACATAATGAGAGATTATATTAAAAATTGTCATGATATATACCTGCCTACTAAGTTAAGATAAATTGAAGCCTACGAAACTTACAATTTTATATGAACTATTTTGATGATTGTCTTAGAGTAAAAGAACTTTACAGAATATTATTTAATAAAAACGAAATACTTTCAATATAAAGTTAGTCACAGTTTAAATGTGCAACACATCACAGTATAAGAAAGTCTACTTAATTTTATTTTAATGAATAAATTACGATCAAAGGTACAGTCAACTGCATGTCAAGTTACTCTGCACGGGTCTATGTTGAAGAAACAGTGGTAAATTTGCAATAAATATGAGTAGGTTGATGTGCTGCTGACTGTATCTACCGGATCGTAGAAGCGTGTGATTGTATATGATTATTTACTATATATATTAATATGTAGGTATTGTTTTCTATCGTAGCAATGTACAGCGACACTCACATTTTAATCCGTTACAGGGAGTCGTTAGACCCGAAGTCCACGCTTAGCTCTATAGTGGGCTAAGCTTTATTTGTGGAATGAAGACGATATATGTATAACAAATATTTTTTAGTTAAATTACTTTACATCAGTTCTATTTTATTTGTATGTTGACATTAATTTTAGATTATTCTGTAATTAAGTTGTTATAAGTAAATAATTTTATCATGTATGTAGAATATATTTGATTTAAATTTACAAAATTAGATGCAAATATGTACAGTATGTGATAATCAATATAAAATAATTAAAATAGTTAATTGTTTTATTTCTATAATGTAGTTGCAATTCAAAGTCTACGCTAATACCTACAGTTGAAATGACTGAATAAAAAAACAGCTCCAGAAAGTCTACTCGGTGCAAAATTTCATTAAAATCAGAGTTGAGTTTATTCAGTATACACAAAATTACAAAACTTTGTACAGATACAGTATCACGTCTTTGTCCCTTACGGGTTAGACAGAGCCAAGAGTCGCGAGGTCTGAGGCCACGCTTAGCAAAATGGTGGGCCCATTAGTGGAATGGATATTCACAAATAGTGACAGGTTGCTAGCCCATCGCCTGTAAGAATTTTTGTATCAAACCCTTCCCTTGATTGACTTTTACAATATGCGCGGGAGGAGTAGCACCTGGTACATTCTACATTTTTGTTTAGCTTGCTAGCCTAGACCAGAAAGGAAGCATATCTTTTATTTTCAAAATCTTTTTTTTTGTGATGTGATTTTGTTTAATTAGTTTGGTGGTATGGTATTATCTTTATACTACCTATATGTATAAAGATTCAAATTTTTCTTTTAAGCGACATCTTCAAATAGTCTGGAATAATATCTCGTAGCTGTAGTCGGAAAAAAAGAATGAAACTGAATCGTACGTTTTGGTTGTGGTGGATCAAAACTTTGGAGAGAAAGGTTTTTTTACAATAAGCACGGCTCTACTTCATACCGAGTAAAATGTTTGTTAACTGACATGAAATGAGGTCAGATGGCGCTAATGGTACCATGATAAATGTTGGTCATGAAAATCGTTCGAGGTGGTTCGAGGATTTGGGATATAGTGTATTTAGGTTACTAGGATTTGATTAATTTAGTACGTAACATGGTAATAGTGAAATTCTATGTCTCGTAAATATTAACAGGTAGCCGCTGTTAATATTAATGTATGTAGTTATACAAAGTTACATAATATTAGCGGCTATCGACTTCCAATTGATTTTATTTTTTATGAAAGAGGGAGGCAAACGAGCAGGCAGGTCACGTGATGTTAAGTGATCACCGTTGCTCCTAGACACCTGCAACACCCGGAGGTTCACAGAAGCGTTATCGGCCTTTAAGGGATTTATACGCTCTTGAAGGTACCGATGTCGTATTGGTTCGGAAATGCCGCTGCAGGTAGTTCGATTAGTTGCTATATTATTTGTCTTAAGTTTTTTAAAAGTGCTAATCTTCAAGCCGAACTTTATTATTTTCACCAGTTAAATGTATCTACAATGGCTTATTATTTGCACAAAATACAAAATTACAACACATAGGTACTTTACTAAGAAGGTACTTACTTATCTTTTTCCAGATGAGATGGGGTTCGATTAGTTTAAAGTACAAGGGCTTTTGATCATCCTAAAAGAGTTACCCTCTTAAACTCAATTTATATATTCAATTTATAAAGGTACGCATTTATTCTCTTAGGCCTATCAGTAAAAGTGATATAAATGTACTTAAACCAGGGCCTACTTTTAAATGTCTTAAGTTAAAGTTTGAGATGTTGTCTATAAGTATCACTGTAAAGTTTTGCATGTGGAATCGTTGGTTCCGACACTTCGCTCCCGTAAGAATCTCGAGAAAAAAAATTGTGTAATAAAATTCCATTAAAATATCCAAAATATTTTTCCTTCGTACAAATCTTCAAATTTACAATTTTAGTGGGATAGGATTTTCATAAGAGCCTAAAAACTGAAAGATGTCTTACTCGATAAATCAAGAATATCTAAAGCCCCATAAGGAAGCTGGAAAATAAGTAGAAAAAAACAATCATTTGTTCTAAAAATGCCATAGAAGGCTCCGCTTAGTAGGACACTGTTGATGCTCTCATAGACACACACAACTACGCCAGCCATTCTGTTTACATCATCGGTCGCTAAATTATTCAGCGTCACGTCACGTCAAACAACATTTTGGTAAAAAGTTGTCATATTCCTTACACTGTCTGGTAAAAGCGCCTTTTTTTATATGTATAGTTATGCACCATAGTTATGTATGTTCTTAATAGAAATAAAAAACTACATGATCCAAAATAATATCCAAGTTCGAAATCTTTGTGTGTTGTCGTTAAATTTATTTTTATTCTCTGTAGTTGAGGATATAACCATTAGCACCTGTTATATGTAGAATTGTTCCTACTTACGTATTAAGCACTAAGGAGTAAAATTTAGGTCGGCATAAAATTCAGGGAAATTATCGGGCGAAAAGGGGCCAAAAGATATACTACGCCCTTTTTTGTATTTCTGATAGACAGAATACAAAATTTCGATAATCGATTATATTAGTTAGGACCACTTCGTAATCATTTGGGTAAGTAAGACTTTGGTGGAGTAGGCATGAAAACAGTTTAAAACTACTACTCAAAGCGCGAAATTTCACACAAACAAATAGTACGAGATACGTATT
>JADGIL010007574.1:1923-20113 GCA_020352625.1 Cactoblastis cactorum | reverse complement strand
AGCAAATATGTTATAAAGATATTTACTTATTTCTTATATTCTAAGCCATACTCATTGCTGATATTTTGTATTCATTTTGTATTCATTGCTGACATTTTGTATTCATAAATACGCCCTTGTAAACGCCTAGGTGTGGAAGCAGGGGGTGAACTCCATACTTCTATTATCGTAGTAGTGGTCGCGGGGAAGAGGTGAGCCATTCTCCCTATCCTCTGCGGTTGGTGTAAACGTGGATGGTGGCCTGGCCTGGTCAGGCCTCAGAATTGAGAGCCAGAAATGGGATCCTGTCGTCCAGCTTAACAAGATTTGGGTACACCGTATCAGGTGCGCCTTTCCCAAGCGGAAGAGTAAGGGTTATTCCGCTGGTCGATCCGACCTTGTCGTTGAAGAGAGCTTAGAGAGCGTGCCGTGCCGACTGCGCTGGGGCTGTTGATCACACGGTCCCGGCTTGCGTGGGCGTTGATAGATTCCCGTGGCTAGATGAAGAGATATGGGTCTTTCGACGCTGTAAAAAACGGCATACAATAACAATGAGGTTCGAGTTCCACATACCTGTGAGGTTTCCCGTTTGCCGCATGGATGAGACAGGGGTTTAGACCACGCGTTCTATAAAAGCATTTAAAACAGCGACGACCTCCGTGGCGTAATCATAACAAGCCCGTCCACTGCAACGGAGTTCCTGGTTTCAAATCTCGGCCAGGTCAAGATGAAAGTATTTTTTTTTTGCGTCTTGTGTGCGATCCATATACCTTCGTTTGTTATAAAATATAGTAAATTTATGTAATAAAATTAAACTTCAAACTGCAATAACAACATATATTTATTAACACACAGACAATTATCACATATTAATCCAGTTATCTTAAATTATCAATTTCGTTAATTAAATATTAAGTATATCTTCAACATATAAATATTGTTTTACTTTTATAATTAACTTTCACATCTTGAATTACTAAACTTACTTCCATTACGAATCACTGCGCTTACATTTATATCATATAATCTACTTACAATATTTCTGCTTTCTAAACTACCAGACACCAGGTACGACCTCACCGTTTGGGAGCTGCAAGGCGACTGACCCTAGTCCCACCGCCACCATTTATTTATAGTGTCGTTATTGAGGGGGAGGTGACAACACAATTTTCTAAAACTTTCGTTTAAAATGTTGCCGTTATTAAAAGGCGACAACAGTTAGTAACCTTAACCATAACAAAAGTTTCGAACTTACTTTGAAGCTAATTCAATCTGTGTATTTTATCCTTAAATGTATATTCATTCAAAGGACAATGAGAAACGACTCAACGGCATGACATCTTTTCCGTAAAGAAGCGGGCGGTCGCTCGTATGTGCCTCCACCTGTGTGGACACACTAGCGCCATCTCACTTGCGTAGGATTGCATGTGGAATAAGTACAGTTGCAGCGGTCAAGGATCTAATTTGTTCCAACTTAACCAAACATAATTGCGCTTTCTGCCTCAAAACTTTGGCATCTTATCCGCTGTTACATAATTCTATGTAACATATGTTCGTTACATGTATTCGTTAGGGGTAAATAACTAATACATTTATGTAACAGTTGGTATTGAAAAATAAAATCTTTTCGCATTCCCCAAAGTTGAATCAAAGAAGTACATTGTGTTGTCCTTATACATTGCAAGCGCCCCGGCGCGGGCGTTTTGGTGGCAAACGTGTATGCTGCGGTGACGAAGGACGCGCATGTGCGAGTCCTCTTTATGTAACGGAGCGGACCAAAACCGAGCGCGATCCATGGTCTCACGTCCGTTAGGAAACTTTACTCATTCATCTTTTCCCTAAAAGCGGGGTGCGGGGCCGGGCGCTGCGCTACGGGTGTTACGTAACCGCGGCCGAGGGCGCCAGAGCCCGCGATTCCCAACCGAGCCGCCTCAGCGCGCGGACCTGTCGTAGCGCGCCGCCCGCTTCGTCGCGACGTCCGCGTTCTCGCTACTGCGACACCGCACCGCGCCGCGTCGCTTACTGACAGATTATTTCCATTCACTACAGTTCCCTAGAGACGTTTTTTAAACTTTAATACTCGCGCCTAGAGCTCTTCTCACTTCTCGGTGGAGGCGGTAAGCCATTTGTTTATCTATCGTAATCCGTTAATGTTTATATTTTTGCTAAGCTATTTTGTTATATAACATTGTTTCGACCGATTTTCTTTTGTAATATTTTTTCCAGACCTTTTTCCGTGAACTTGCTGTGCGATATTACATTGTTTACGTTTAAAAGTTTGTTTGGAGTATTAATATTTTAACTTCGTATTTGATGCGACTGCGTCTATCGTATGTTTGCGTACAACAGGTCTCGGGAAGGAGTATCTTATTAGGAATAAATCGGTATGAAATAATGTGGTAATCTTGTTGGTGTGCCTTTGTTGCGCGTTGAAAATGATTCGCGTAAAACACTTTGCCGCCTCAGAACCGTTATGTGTCGGAGTCACGCAACGACAACGACGTTCTTCAATACTTAGTAAAATGAGTCGAGAAATATCTTAGACAAGTAATCTGCGGTTATCCTACACAAAATGTTATCCGGGTGGTTTTTATGGGGTTTGTAATGGAGTGGTACTCACAGCATCCCCTAGGAGCTTAATAAAGTCCCTATCATTTTTGCGCGTCTGCTGCGGTACCTACCGAGTGCGTGATTTATGTTTATAAGACCTCCACTGTTACATGTGGTTATATTATATGAACATCCGAGGTTCATCTCTTTCTAAGTTTAGAGTTAGTTTAAACAATAGTTTATGAAATTATTCTAAAATTAAATTATGATGAGTTAAATTACGTATTCAAGTGGTACAATTCGGATCTTCGTCTATGAGCGTCCTATGAGCGTTTGCCTCCTGTTTTAGAAAACAACTTACTTAAATTATATATCATTTTACAATTATTGTTGTAGAACAAACAAGAACTACAGGCATTCACAATAAAAAAAATATTATTGCATTTATTTAAGTAAATAAATTAATTATTAAAATTATATCTAATAAATGAATTTCAGAAAAGCTATTTCACATTTCTGTTACTTTACTATGTACTTATTTCAATTTAAAACTGCACATTTAAGAGTTGGTAAACGTTTCTCATTAATGAAATGAATTTCGTAGTTCTGCGGTGCCGGTGCTACGCCGTAGATGCCTCTACAGTCGTAGCGTGTATTGTAGAGGCGACGAAGTTTTGTATTACTTTAAGTTTGTTTTTAATTAGTTTTAAAGATCCAGACAAAATATAAAGTTAAGGTAAAACAGTAAATTATTATAAAGCACGATTCGATTTTGTACGCCGTAATCATGGGCCGTCATAAGAAAAAATATGCTAATTGACTGTGACGTATCGATTATGATTGACAGTTATGTTAATAAAGTGACAGTTACGTAAAGTTATGACCCAAGAAATGCTGGCTTGAATATCCCAGGGATGATCTCACAAAAAAGGATACTAAAAATCGTACGAAGTGGAGGGGTAAATGTAGGAAAGCGACCCCGGATTTCAAGACATCGCGGCTGCGGTGCAACCGGGATAGCGCTTGGATAAAGAAGAGGTTACATATGTCAAATTATTATGTTCGTTCGGGTTTCTCAAATTCATTAAAGTTCCGCTTAATTTACAATATTTTTTTCCATGAGAACCTTCATCTGATATTGAATTGACAACATTTAATTTTTCAGAACTCCTAAATTAAAGAATACCATTTCTCGGTTATCGTTCCATGTATAAAAAAAAAATTATAATATATTTTTTTTGTCTATTTATTTAGAAGAAAAGAAAAGAAAAACTGAAAAATACATTGTGACGTCACGATTACGGTCCACAGTAGACTTTTCTTTTGGCTAGCAAGGACTAGTTCCAGAGCCGTAAGAGAATGTTAAAAAACATAACAAGTGTCGACGTGACAACAAGATGCAGATGTCAGTGTTTTATTATTTTTCAAAACCAGGCTCTGTTTCTTTTCATATAAAACCGTTCGTGACCTTTGTGTGTTCGTTCGGCGTTCGTTTCCCGATTAGGCCAAGATAAAAAACGGTATTTTTACGTCTGGAATCAGTCTTCGTCTATGAGTTAGTATCCCATAATACATGTCTCTAACTTACATACATTTTATTTTATACTAGTTAATTTTATTTATATTAGCTTAAGTCTGAGACATCGTCCGCGCGTATCTACTATTGTAAATATCTCAGGTTTTAAACAGCACTAACGCTAAAGTTATTTAGTTAGCTATTATAAGTTATAGCTTCTTTAAAACAGCTTAAAATCCAGTTGTTTTTATATGATTCGCGCACAAACATACTAACATTCAAACAGATAGAGGGATGGACAGATAGGAAGACAATAATTCCAATAAAAAATTCGTTTTAGCTTTGATAGGTCCTAAAATCCTTCTTTTACATTAATATCTTCCATTTACATATATAGCTCGGTTACAGATTATTGTATATATTGATTTATTATTTTCTGCATTTAAATACATTAATTATGATGGCTTTTCTTCCATATCGGTCACGAACATACAAAAATGAAATAATAGAACATTAGTCTATTGAATTTAATCGATTCTCTATGACGCGGCATAAAACTAATCGTTCATGAACAAATGTGATTGACGTCTTTATTAACTGGGTTATTAGCCGACTGCTTAAAAGAGGTCGCTCAATTCATGTTTCAAATAGTCATATATGTATTTGTTGCTTTGAATTCACAGCTAAACGTATTATTAATTTACCTTTGAGTAATTAATCTCTTTGCTGGACAGAGGTTTCGTTTGATTACATTTATCAAAGAGTTGGGATGTATTTTATATTATCCCACGACTATACGTATTCGCCCATCATTTTACAGAAAAATTATCAAATCTATAAGTTTGTTTCACCTTACCTGAACTTTCAAACTCCGTTGTGTAATGGTTTACGTGCTTGACCTCTACTTAAGGGGTCTCAGGTTCGATCCAAGACCATATTCATTGTTTTTACACGCGTCAAGAGGACATATTAGCTTTCTTAAAAATACTTACGTGTCTCCACTTTCACGAGAGAAATGAGGAAAGAAGCTTCCAGCTGTGTTGAGAATATATTAGCAGTGACTGGCAATCGTAAGCACACGATTGCCTTTTATTGTATCTTATGTAATTAAAACAAATAGGATACTCAAGTGCCGAAGTACTTTTGTGTTCCATTTTAATTACATAATTGTTTACTTAACCAACGTACAAAATAATTAATGATACATAAAAATACGATACATTAGAAGAAGGAATTTTAAAAACGCCTATGATGTTTAAAGATGCATTTAATGACACTTAAACCTAACTTTACAACAAATATTCATTAATAAACGATGTCTACTTACTGACGATTTTGTTTTTACAAAATCTATACTAATATTATAAAGAGCAGGTTTTTGATCGTTTTTTTTTATTTGAATAGGTTCTGAAGATATTGTACCGATTTGTACAATTCATTCACTAGTAGAATTCTGACTTTCTGTAATGAATGATAGGCTATAGAATTATTATAAAATCCGTGCGTGCTGGGACGAGCATTCTAAATTTCTAAAAAATATAAATGTAAAACAAGCTTCAGAAACTTGAAAATAATTCTGGAAATTTGCAATTAACAAACAATTAGTACCTACTTTGTGTATAAACTTGTTTTGATTGCTTTGAAAATAATGAAACATGCTGAAAACAATATAAAATATAATTTTAACGATTACGTGAGGAAAATGGCTGAATAAAAAAACAGCGAATCAAAGTAATTGGTGTTGTCACCGGAACCATGAAGTGAAATTAAGTTTTCGAAAATATATTTATTTACTTATTTTCAAAAGCCCTACTGTTCAAAATAATACAGTAAAAAGTATTTGCTATATATTAAAATAAAACAGAGCATCTGTAATTTCAATTATATTTATATAGTAACGTTTTCAATACGAGTAAGTATCTTCTGTTTGAGACGAATCCGCCAGCCGATCAAGTATGAAGTTTTATCGGGAATGAATTCGACTCGGCTATTGAATCGACCGCAGCATATGAAATAGATGACAAATATACTAGGTAGAACAGTGAAGTTCCAACTTATTAACAAAATTTTGGTGACTATATTGTGTGAACCTTAAAAAAATATAGGTAACGAAATATATTGTTACTTCTTTTGTAAGTTACCACGAGCTAACAGGTATGCAGCTTACCTGATGGAAAGTAGATAGCTGACATTTACTAATGTCACTAAGCACCACCCCTTCAGGTGGCACCAGTTATTTTTTAAATAACTTCGCGTTTACTCGACAATGCGAGTGGAAATATATCACTGTTATAAGAAGCTTGATATTTATTTTGAAAATGGTAACTTAGCATTAAACTAAATTTAAATTCATATTAAATAATAATAATAATAATCGTGAATAATTATGAATTGTGAAAGTTTTGAAATACACATTTCAGTTTTCTTATTGAGAGAGCAAGGTACAGTTAAAACGTTATAAATAAAAGACACCATTTCGGTGTCTACTGCATTTGTATTATCAATTGAACCAATACCTAGGATATTGCAGACTGTCGGCGGCGCGACGTCCCTGCTTCAATTCCGGGGGATAAAAGCCGTTCATCGGGCTACTTTAGAAAGCTTTCTTGTTTACAATTGAACATTGATGTCGTTAAATCCGTAAAAATTGTTACAACCTAGACAAGTGACATGCACAATAGGTTAAAATTATTGTGTGATCTTGATCTCCACTTCAATACCCACTTCAATACCCACTTCAATAAACACTATTTCTTTAGCGTATTTTTAACCTAAGAAACATAAAAAAAAAATTAACAGTTTTTGTGTACTATTTATATGCGGACTTTGTTGACGTTCCCTTGTTAGTAAATAAATAAGTTATTGCTTTTTTATTTCACAGTAGAAAGACGAACAAATAATAAAATATATTTGTTTTCTATATGTTTATTTTTCTTTATTAAATTTCTGTCTGTTGACTGTTGTTACTAAAGTTGGATTAACCTACAAACTATAATAATAAACTGTGAAATAAAATAGTTTTCATATGAATTTTGTAAAGAGCACAAAAATCTATTTTCAAAGTGATATAAGATAAAGTACAAACCCTTCAAATATTCTACAGTGAATCTATTCATTGGATGTGATTTTATGTCAATTCGATAGTTATATATATTCCAAAAATGTAATATGACACTAAAAGAATAGACAAAAAATTGAATATGTTCCATAAATGTGAAACCATTCATAAAAAGACAAATTTTGTTTAAGTTTACAATTCATGACTTATTTAATTATCAAAATCTTATGTTACATTTGAATCCTTCATAAATAACAACGCAAATATTACACAGACTTATCTTAAGCAAGCTGAAAAAAACTTCAAGTGCGTTTAAAAACTTAAGCATGATCCTTGATGATGATAATGGAAAACTTATTTCAGTAATATCTTAGTTATACTTGACACTCAGGATGGTGATACTAGTGACATCACTATCTCACATGACGACAATCTCGTAAAAGCTGAGAAAGAAAAACTATCCAAGTACTCAGACAGCCCATGAGATTACCGTATTCTGCCATGTGGCAGATAGATACAACTTATAACGAAGAACCTCGATCGTTACCTAGAAAGGCTCTCACTGGGCAGTTGGGTTAATATAGACAGATCCAGAAAGCAGCGATGTTAAACACTGCCCACATAGTTAGGAGATTCCTCACTTTGTAATTTTTGCTAAAAGTTAATGTTTTGTATTGCTTTATAGGCATTAGTATCTGAAATACAGGCAAGGCCTAGTTCTAAACAAGTAAGATTGTCTATGTGAGTCGTACTGAAATTAAAATTGTAGTCCAGATTAACTTTCAAGCGTACAAAGTAGTGAAATAATTAATTATTGGATTTTATTATTTGTATAATGTTTATAATGATAAAATATAAATAGTAAAAAAATAATATACATTTTATTTTTTATTTTATTATATTTAATGATCAGAAAAGAAAATTGTGTTTTGAAGTAAACTTTCTATATAAGTAGGTATTAAACTTAAAGAACGTAAAAAGTGCGGGAAGGAATTATGGTGAAAGATACTTATAAGATTGTTTATGTTTACGTCGTTGCCAAATACAATGCCGAGATTTTATTTTTATCTCAAATTACTTGAACAATGTTTGAGATGTTTATTATATTTTTTAATATTCTATTTTTTATTTATTCTGAATAGGTTTCGTTCTAGTTTGATATTCAACTTTTATAGATGTTTTCTGATTGTTAAGAAAAAAATAAAAGATAAAAAGGGTATTAAAATAAGTACCAATAAGAGTTGATATGAAAAAAAATTATTTTAAAATTATTTTTTTTTAAATACTCAATGGTAATATTGATTGATTGTATTGACATCGTGTGATTTAAGTGGGTTCGAGTCCCACATAACTGTCCGGCTTCCCGTCATCTGGGTTAAAGAGACGTGAATTTTTCTACTCGTTAAAAAAAATAACAGGCTTGATTATTCATTCATTTAATTTCATTTATTGACTAAAACATTACATTGTATTTGAGTATTACATTGTATTCGAATATTGTCAAAATTATTCGAATTAATATTAAATTTAAATGTCAACCGCCTATATCTTGGTAGCAGCAAATTTTTCAATTATAATTAATCTTAACAAATCAATCAATCTTAATGTTTTGTCTAAAAGCCTGATCGAGGTATCAGGTGACCAGAGGGCTGGACATTTTCTTGCTCAGAAAATCAGCATTGCCATACAAATTGGTAATGCTGCCAGCCTTCTTGGGCACTTTACCGCAAAGTGACGTTTTGGCGGAGCCGTACATTTTGTAAATAATTTATTTATTTATATAAGTTTTTTTTTTACGTTTAGTTTAGTTTTATCTTAACATATTATTATTTTATTTATCTGATCTTTTAACACGTACACTAAAAATGCATGAGAGTAATTTAAAAATTAAAAATCATCGAAGAATAACAGCATTTTTCTAATACAATTTTCGTTGAAAAACAGACAGTTTCATCTTTAACTTCAAGTCAATTGGTAGTTTATTAAAAATGATCACTGTCTGGTTGCGTGCACCATGAGCTACTTTATTAGGCGATAGTGTTATGTTAGTTATGTCTTTCCGTCTCGTGTTCGCGCAATTATCGGAATAGGAAGATGATTTCGTGCTTTTGGAAGGCACGGATGATAGTTGCAACTGATTAGCATTAATAAAGCAACAACCACAATTAAGACTCATGATAGTAATGAAATAGGCCTAAGTAGGCTCATTTTGTGACAGTACGAGCAAACTGGGTCCTACTAATGAAAATTTAGTTCGAGAACTTCCATCTCCAAGGGATCCCAGTTTCGGAAATGTCTCAAACGTTTTGTATTTAGCCTCTTAACTGCGTGCGGAGAAAAGTATCCGTGATGTCACATTTTAAATAAGTTATGCATTACAATAGTATTCGAAAAACACGTAGTGTTTTTAAACGTCTTCTTGCAGAGAGCAACGAGTAGATAAATTATACGTTAAAAGAACATCATTTTTACTAAATAGACTTTATTTTTCCGTCCTTAGGTTTTGTCATTAAAAAAAGTTCTATGAAAAGCGTTTTGGTTGTCTATGTTAAACTAAAATTTAATTTCGGTGTTAAAATGAATATTGTGATATAAATGAAATTTAAATTTCTATCGATTTTAGATTAATTTAGATATGTTCCTTGTACAATACATATCTTTATTTATAAATAATGGTTTATTTTCTCAAAAATGCTATTAAGCTGTCATATTCTTCATTGTCTTATAAGTCAGTGGAAACCCGTCCATACGGAAGAATCGTGTTCTACATGTCCCAGTTGTTCTAAGAGACGGCCTCAACTTCGCAAGGCTTCCATTTAGGCGGCTTTGCGTTTTTCATAATTTATGATCCCTGAGATCAGTTCAGTTCAATTCTATCAACAATCTTTTAATATGTTGGACAATTATTATATTTAATGAAAAATCGCCTAACGTGATAATAAGGAACAATACTATATTCAAGTCTCGCAGTTTCTTTACAGCAGTGGTCATGTAGAAATGCTAGTTTTAGTAATGCTTGTAAAAACAATTACTCAGAGTGAAAATGAAACTGCCAGTTCCAAAACTCTTACAAAAATTTAATTATTAGGCGTTAATTTACTGGCATTTTTATATTTCTAGATTTTTGAAGCCAATATTTTATGGCTATCTAATAAAATATAACTTATCTCTACCCAACAGAAAAAATAAAAATTATAAAAGCATCTACGCAATAAGACCACAATATTCTCAGAAATAAAATCTGCATTTGCATGCATCTAGCGTAATATGTACGGGAGTCTTTCACAAATCTGCCCATCTGTCATACTCAAGGGATTAAGCGCGTACAGACTGAATGAAAATAGATAACAGAAAGGCTTTTTAGAATAACCTCATAATGGGATGCCTTTATTGAAGTATTTCGCTCATAAAAGAAAATAAAATTTTAATCCTTTTAAAACCTTAATTTTCAGCGTGAGAATAATATTATTTTGTGTGATTTAGAAGGCTATTGACTGAAATGCACTTTTTGATATTATTTGACAATACAAACACCGTAGTTTATATTATTATAACCTAAATCCATACCTATTGAAAAAATAAATAAATGAATATTTTCTAGAAGTAAAAGCAAGCAATCTAGTGATTTTATAATTGATATGATTTATAGCAACAAAGTTACTGAGACAATTTAATGAGGAAGGACGCCTTCACTATCCTAAAAACTGACTTTACAAAAAACTAACACTATTGAGTTTAAAGATTAATTTTAAATGCATGTAATACAAAACATAAAAATAAGATTATACAGAAAAAAAATCATGAGCTTCTGTTGCGCTTGTAGCTCGTTAGCTCATTTAGGATACCTTTAGATTTTATGTACTTTTCGAGGGCAAGCAACAGCTGTTATTAAGATTGTAGCCCGAACATTTTCGTAACAATCGCAATAACTGTTTTGACTATGTTTTCTATGGAGATATTTTATTCTAGTTGTCTTTTGAACTAAAAAAATAATAATTAAATGTATCAAAATAATATTTTTTTAAATATTGAATTCATCTACGACACTTATTTAAGTGTAAATTTAAAATAATCATTAATCCAAACATGGGCTGTAGTGAGCAAAATAAACTTACTATAACTAAAAACCAACTTATTATAACACTATGTTGGTATAATACATAACAGAAAACTACCTTAAGGTTCGGGTTTAAACCTATATATTTTTAAATGCATTTCTAGGTGTGTTAATACATTCTTAAACATCGGACTGAAAATCACGAGCCTAAATAAAACTGCGCTTGTTAGTATTTTAATTTTGTTATTATATAGCTATTGTCTATATTATGTATTTTTAGTCCCATATGTCATTAAAATATTTTATGTAATCTACCTAATACGAGTACAAATAGCTATTTACTTTCTTAATGACACATTGAAAAATAATAATAATTCGTAATAGAAAGCATAATTGTCCGTACGAATAATTCCATGTTTTAATTGAAAACAATCCTTTGTAACCTTTAATTCAACTGAGTTGTCCTTTTAAAATAAACCCCGCAAATGCCTTGTCATACCTAATTTTAAACTGTACACTTTCATTTGACATGTATGCTTTGGTGTTTACTGTGCCCGATTTAAATAATTCAAACATTGTAAAATATACATAGTTTGTTAATGGATATTTTAAATAATAATTAAAATGAACTATCGTTTGCCCGCAGTTTCTTCCACGCGTAAATTATTATTGTAGTCTTCTCAGATTCGTGTTAGTTTTCCAAGATAAAATTTAAAGTGAGTAACTTGTTCGTGCTGCGCGTACAAAAACATAAACGGACAATCTATTGCTGTTCGTTTTTCGCGACGAGAACTTTTTTTAATTACTTTAACAACAATATTTTTACTATTAAAATCTCTGAAATATATTTTGTGGAAGTATATGATTATGTCAGTGTTTATCTTTAATCACTTACAGAAAAATAAAATAACTTTTATTTTCTCAATATCACAGTTTACTGTATCTCTGAATACATGATGGAAACTTAAAATAATAAAAAGTATCTATACTCAGACACTAGTAAGATTTCTCTTCGAATGACACACTATTAATCTGATGACGCCTTATGGTGGCGCTGATTCCCAGACAAAATCTACCATTTAACTATTTAATATTTTAACTTTTGCAAAGCATTACATAAATAATAAAGTTAATGTATTAGTTTGCGAGGTTGTTACTTATTCTAGCGCTATCTCGGTTGTATCCTCAGCAGTGACACAGAGTCGGGTTCCGCTACCTGAACTAGAAGAGTCGGTAAGGTTAAATGATTTTTACACAGAGTGACTCCAAACTGATCCTTGCAACCCAAAGGGTAAACCAGAACCAATCCTAGTATAGGTTTTAAACCTTTATTATAATATATAACCTTTATTATATATTTATAGGTTTAAAACGCTAAACGGCGTTTGGGACTCACAGCTTAACTTGCCTTCTGAAACACGGAATATTTTTTTTCGAATAATCATGTGATTAAGTACAGAGTTATCTCTAGTGGGATTAGTACCCACGACCTCCAGTTCGCTTTCGCCAGTGAACCACGGAGGCAGTCGGTATCGAGGTGGGTGACGCAAATCCATAATTTGAATCGATACTTAGCAAAGAAAATTGATTTAGACAGTTTGTCCACGGTCTATAAAGTAATGTAACCAGTTTAATCGAGTTTCTGAATAGTTTGGCTTAGTAATTAAGTTTTTACTGTGAAGTAGCTTTTGCACTGGAATACTAAATAGGGAGTGATGTACAAAACTTTTTTACCAAGGAGTCGCGGGATGTACTTAGACATAAGCATACAAGTATATATGTACATAATAATATTGTCTCTTCTCATCATCCGATCTTATTCCCAGTTGCATTTTCAGCAGTGCCAGGTCACAGGTCGGCTACCTCAACTAGGCAATTTGCAATGGTTTTCAGTTTTTACACAGATCGACTATTATCCGACCTTTGCAATCCAAAGGGTAAACCACAACCAGTCCTATAAGTACTTATAGGATGATACAAACAACAGATAGCGTTTAGGATCCACATTCTTTCACATTAGATAATCATGTGATTCAATGAATGCAATATGCTCACAAGACTAGACTCAGTGAGTCAAAGGACACGAATTCGCAATCAGCACGCGCTTTTGACCACTGTTATTATTTATTTTAAAATCAAAATGTTTATTCAGAAATTAGACCTTCAAAGGTACTGTTCCAATTCAATCATTTATATCTTAATTAAGTTATATAATACCGGCATTTCGGAACGACCACTGCTGATAAGAAATGCCGAAAGAATTTCAGGAATAAATTTTAAGTACGGTCCGTATTTTCAAAAGATCTTTAACTAAAATATATCAATATTTTTTTGTAAAGTTTTTTAAAAGTATTATTTTTGTATTCCAAATATTTTTGTTTTTATTGGTTTACGTGATAATAATCAAAAGTAAAAATGAAAAAGTATTTTTATTATATATAATCAGATTATGTAAAACATTAGCAAGATAAGACTAGGAAGTGTATATTACTCATGCGTAAACTAACACTCCCACAAAGGGAGATTTTAATAGATGTGTTATACGAAACCATTTAAGCGTATAGAAGTCTTGAGAAAATATACGAGCTCTACGGATTTTTCTGCTTGGAATACTTGGCATATTTGTTTAAAGCTTGAGGTAGTTTCGCAATTGAAACGATGGTAGAGCGGACTTGTGCATTGAAATGTGTCTCTTTGTAACAGCTGCTGAACTACGAAATACCGTTTTATGTTATGTATTTCATATAAATTCAAAACCAATGTTAGTTTAAAGCCTTAATTCGCGGATGTTCATTTCCCTATTATTATAGTCGTTGTTTTAAAGATCTAAGCATACATAGGGACAGACATCAGAAAGCGACTTTGTTTCACACTATGTAATGATATATAATTATGTAGAAAAAAAAATATCTTCCGATTCAGTTAAAATAGTGGTCGAACAGTTTTATTGTGCCTCGTACTTCACGCTAAATTTAACACTCATTGTTATGAACCTATACATTGTGTAGGGTACGATTGATGTCTGCTAATCCAGAAATGTGAATACATGTTGTTCGATCTGGGAATTAAGTACAGGAATTTCAGTTATTGGGTTAAATAAAACATCCAACTGAATATAATTATAAGTCCTTTTGATCATTTGTTTGATTTCTGAAGGAAGCAATGACGTCAGGGTATTGTGACGTTCGGAGCACTGGTCTGGATCTTTGGTAGGATAGGGGCTGAAAATTACCTAGCAGTTTGATTAGGCATTATGATTAACTGAGATATTGACGATCTTTCATCATGTCTACATGGCAGATCGTATAAAGCAGACACATAACGTATGGCTCGAGTGATATGAGCCATTTGGGGAAGGAAATTGAATGGAAGTCTGACAAAATTACATAAAAGAGTGAACGGTTCAAAAAAAGGCCCAAAAATAACGACATTTACTTGGTCGTCTTAATGCGTCGGCTATTTTATTGACTTGGGTAGATTTATATTTATCATAATACTTTGAAGGCTGGAAAGGATCGCTAGAACAATATCTCAATTCATTTACTATATACACGTTCATGTTTTAGTTATAAAAACATCTGATTATACTCACCTATAAATTATTCATAATAATGTGGCATGAATAAAAGTGTGGATATAAATGAACAAAGCCTAGAGCGAACAAAACACTTTTATTGCCCACAAATTTACAGCATAATGAAAACCAATAAACAAACATCATGAACATATTTTTTGCAGCAATGCTTGGAATTGTTTTGCAAAAGAAATTGCTGAATGCGCGATACTATTAAACAATGATTTGGAATAATTATATTATTTTATTAAAAACGATGTTGCTTTATACATATTGTGCAATATATTAAAATTTATAATCAAATCAAGCTAAACAAATTAATGTAGTTAAATATATTAAAAATACACACACATAAGTGTATATATATATATATAAGTATGTAAATGTACATACACTTTTATATTTGACAGTTAAAAGAGCACATCCCTATAGTACGATCCGGCAATGACTCTGATGTATGTATACATATACATACACAAAGAGCTTTCAATTTATCACCAATAAAAATGCCTTTAAAAAAAGTTAATGTCAACTAAATAAGCTTTTTACAAAGACCTAGGCATTACGCGATTCTATTTTGCCCTCCATTCAACCTAGCTTGGTTCGGATCGGTTGGGATTGAAAACCCACTGAGCGTTTACGATTTCTTATACGCTGTAGATGGGGAAGGGTGGAGGGTAGAGTGGACTGAGGGGACAAGAAATTGGGGGAGGCCTACAAAAACAAACAGACTTGCATATAAATAACCGCATTACTAGTCTCCCCAATCAGATTTTTGCTGAGGTAACCTGAGGGTTTTTATACAGATAGTACTTACATCTGTACGGCTTATTTCTGTCTCTTTTTTATGTTGCACCACTAATTTTTCTAATTACTAACTGTCTGTTACTCAGTAGGTCGCGGGTTCGATCGGTCAAGTACGGAAAATTATATTTTTTGGATATTTAACTACACAGCTATTTTGATAACACAAATGTAGAACTTACTTTGGGGACAACTAAACCTGAATAATTTATTTATATATATATTTATTTATATAATAAATAGAACTTAAATATAATTATTGAATAAAATTTTATATCAACAATCTCACCCGTTATCAACTAATTAATAGGTACGTGGAAAATGTGAAATTGCTGGTAGGCAGTTCTTAAATCAGTCTTCTACATGTTTTTTGCCATTCAAGCGAAAGCCATTTTTTATATGTAGTAGAGTAGTGTTGGCTTGAGTGACAAAAGAATCTTTAATGACATTTTATCTGTTATTTACAGTACAAGAACAAGTATTGACTTACAGCAAATACTTCTAAGTATTTACTTACAAATATAACTTCCTTATATTTGTAAGTAAATAATATGTCTTATCACTATGTTATAAAAATCAATATAAATGTTTTGTATTGGGTTATATTTTTGATACATTCCTGTACAGCCTTGTGCTAAACTAAGTATATAGAAAAATTATCACATCTCTAGTTTTGGTGTTAACAAAGTTAAATATAAAAACAAGCTCTTATGTAGCAGGGGTTTGAACTAGTATCAATTATAAAGGTTGGCTAGAACACGTAATATTTAATCATAGATATAACTATGTAAGTTTAATTACAATATGTATATTTGCATATCCTCATGTTATATTGAGAAGGGTACGGCCCAGACGTTCGTTTAAAATTCATTTATCGTAACTAATTCAATAAGCTTGTAATTTTTCCAATTTAAATTCAGCACAAGACAAAGAAATAAGAGATCCTTGATTACACGAAGATGTAATTCAGCAATTTATTTGTAAAACAATATCAACGTGTCTCCTGAATTTGTACCTAAAAACAGCAATCGTATCTTAACATTTACTTTTGTTAAACAGAAGTCTGGTCTTTGAATACCACAGCTCTCTCTACCCGTAACGTACATATGTGTCTTTAAAAGTTAGTATATTTAGAAGACAATTTTTGCAAAAGTGGGATTCAGTAGTATACATGACAATTTTTGCAAATTAATTGTCATAGTATGTAGCGTTGATGGTAATACTAAAATCATATTTTAAATTATTACCATAAAACTTCCAATAATATTGTTACCATAGTGGTAGAAAATCAGTAATAGCGTTTAATAACCTGGAATGCGCATACCGTGGGTCGAGGCACTTAAATTAACGTTTTACGACAATACCAGTGATAAAGCTTTCTATCTTACGATTACGATAGTCATTAATTTGAACCCTACTGTGCAAGTTTGATTGGTATTGAATAATTTTCACTTAATAATAAGGTAACAATTTAAAATTTAGTAACCACTAGAAGAATAGGCGCATACTCATATTTCCTTTCTAATAAAATGTGGTCCACATACGATAAATTATTTAACTGAAACTAAAGAATTATTTAAGTTTAAAAAATTGAGCACACGGGACAATCTTTAAAATACTAAATAACTGAATATAATCTAATTTCCTGATAAATGTATAACACAAAGAATATTTTTTATTAGCAATTACACAGACAAGGAATGAATTCGATCCTCTGAGCAAATCTTTGATAAAAAATATATAAAAGGACAATGAAATAGTCCTGCGATGCTACAAAGAGGCCCGTCCCATGGACCTTCAATCGTAGAAAAATAATGAAAAATGATGAGGACGACGTCCACAAAGATTTAACGTCCAGCGAAGCGTACTATAAAAATAATATATAATATTATTTTGTAGATTCATTTATATTACAGTTTCTAAACAGATGGAAGGCAATAATATTCATTACAAACGGTCTTAATAAAAGTATAATGAAGCAAATTGTTTGTATAATAAGTTATTAGTAATTTTCATGTAATAATATAACAAGCTTATTTGTTCACTCATTCTAGTCTAATTAAACTAATGATCGTCATGACTTTAATTAGGCCGCCATAAAAACTTTCTTAATTTGTCACAGCACGGCCCTCGATATGGCTGCAACAGTTTACAGAAAAGTTATAGGCTCTTATTGCAAAAGCTATAGATTTTCATATGCATTTAAATTACATAATTTACACACAAATCAGAGGCTCAGTCATGGATCTCGTTTTAATCTCTCCCTCCCCAAATGGGGAGGGCGGAGGTAATTTACAGGCCGGCAACGCTTCTGTAACGCCGCGAGTGTTGCAGTTGTCTATGAGCGGCGGTGATCACTTAACATCTCGTGACCCGCATGCTCCTTTGCCTCCCTCTGACATAAAAAAATCATTTGAGCAGTGAAAAAGAAAACCGAACTTATTATTATTTTTTTCTTAAAAACATAATATGCCATGGGAAATCTAGTTCATTCAGTCACAGGTACAGTCAAATATGATGGCTATGATAAAAAGTATGGTGTTGGTATAGGCTAGCATCCGGAGAACCAGATAGATATTCATTCTTTGATAGAATGGTCCTCAGCCGTCGGTACTTCTACAAACATCTATCGATAGGACTATCCACTTTCAG
>JADGIL010007549.1:26573-42831 GCA_020352625.1 Cactoblastis cactorum | reverse complement strand
CTCCCTCTGACATAAAAAAATCAGGCAGCCGTGCTTGAAGTAACTTAGAGACTTTAAGTATTATGTCCATGCTAGTCACCTGTAAAAATAACTCAAGCATGGCCGAGCTATGTACTAACTGACTTCAAAGTGGTTATCCTTTGTATCGATACGCATGTATAAATTGTCTAGAAGATGCCTGTGCCTCTTGCAACTTTAAAAGCGCTTGAAAATACCCGTTCAGAATAATAAATAAATTAGGAAAAACAAATACCAATGGATAGTTGTTGGTATGAGACTGGAATAACTTGCGTACTCTAGAACGCGCCCAAAATTGATCACTCGTGCTATCAACTTGAACAGACTGAATTCAGAGATTGACTATCTCTGATTAACATAGGCTATATGGATATACTCACTGCCTTCGAAGAGGTTATCCTCAGTATCGATGCGTGTATATTCGAGTACGCGTTCTACACAGGTCAACTGTGCAAGCAGTTCCACCAAGTTGCGTGCACCGTGCTGTAGGTATGACGTCAGCGAATACCCTTGAGTTATCACCAAGCCTACGTTGCCCACGTTAATTGTGTCTATAAAAACATCATGTAAATAAAATTAATATAAATAGATTAAATAAATGAAAAACACTAGCCTAGACACCTAGACACAATAGCTGCTAATCCAATAGCGATTCGCTAACTAATCAATTAACGAAAATTCATACAGAATTTGATTTACGAACTACCAAATTAATATTTCGTTAACTTTTTGAAATAGAAATATGTTTATCTTACTCATATTATAAAGATAATAGATTCTTATTTTTGTTTATGATGAATAAACTCAAAAACTTGTATTTGATGAAATTTAAACCGGTATAGATTATACTGTGTAGCTATTACATAAATATGTGAGATTCTGTAAATATACATTGGTACGTCCTAAGATTTTAATATAAGTATATTTAATCAAATTCATGACTGAAGAAACGTTAAATTATAGCGTGCAAAGTATCTTTTTCAATATTAATCACATGATAAAATCACAAATAATTTTAACACTTACCTTTATCAATATACAAAAAAATATATATTAAACAAGTTAAATATATAATACACAAAATATCCGAATACAATCCTAAACACACTGCACCTCCTAAGTAGCAGTTATAAGCAGTAGTGTTGATGTCCTGAAATTAATGGTTAAAATATTTATATTGAATGACTAAGTTAAGTAAAACATCTTATTAAGTTTCGATATCGGTACCTGGCTGATGTCGAATTCGTCTTTAAGTCTCTGTTGTGCACCAGAAGACCGTATGGTGGTGATACCATTTAGTGAAGATGTTATCATTCCAAATACAGGACTTTTCGCTGTAACACGATATTTGATTAAAGATTTAACCTCACAATTGTTATAACTGAAATTATCACATAATTATATATTTTTGTTGATACAAAAATAACAACAAATAATACAAATAAAATAAGAGCTTTAAGTAGAGCTTCCATATAGCAAACTAATATATGTACTATAGATAAATGTAGAAAGTACTTTTTTTTGTTTTGTTATTGCTATTTATAATTACGTAATTATTTTTAGAATTGGTACTAACTTGTTCCTTCCAAACGCTTTATGGCTTGAGCTCCTTTCATATACATATAATTTCAGATAACAGTAGAATATTAGTATCATAAAGGCCGACGGAATGAGCGTCCAGTACAAAGCAATTGCGTTCAGCGTTAACGTGGCCACAAAAGCGCCGTATATCTGAAAGACAAGCCACAAGGAGCGCGGTATCGATTCATCCAGCTCTCTAATATCCTTAGTAAATCTATTTAAAATGCGACCTAAAAAATTTGAAGTTTTCAAATCGTTCCTTATGAACTGAAGCCAAATTAGTAATTATTGAAATTCTAGATAATAAAAATAGAATACCCAAAGAGTTAAGGATTTTTGATTTTGGGCTTTTTAAGAAACAGGTATGTATATCAATACATGGCTTGCTATTATGGCCTTAAAGTCCTCACTGATAATACAATACTTATATTTACATCAAAACAAATCATGTAACAAAAGTTTACATAATAAACATATAAAAACACAAATGCAGTCCCTTCCAGCAATACTTAGTTGAAGACAAAATAAAAATGTGTTTAATTAAACACTTATACTTAGTTTGTTTTATTTAAATAAATGAAATTCGTATATGTATAATAAAATGTACTTTCGAAACGTGCATGAGAACAAAGCGAAAAAATAATGGCAAAAATATGCTTCCCCAATTATATAAAATGGTTTTACCTGAACAATTGGTATCAAAAAATTTCATGATTCCTGTGACGACTGTGGAAAATATGAGCTTATGAAGGTTCCTCGAAGCAGAGATACACAGACTGATAAAGGTAGTTACTCGTAACTGTGTCATTACTACACATGCTGTCACAATGCAGCCCTGGATAGCCAGGTATTGGCCAGTGGTGAGCTGGCCCACTCTTACGGTCAAACCTGATTCTGTAGATACATATATAATATTGCTTGATTATTTTCTATATTCTTCTATATTTTTGTTATATTAATATTCTTCAAAAATTAGATGTCAACATGTTTAAACCATGTTACCATAAATGTGATTGTTTTTAAAGTCACTTGATCAAGATAATCATTGATCATAGTAATGTTATGGATGTCAATATAAAATAAAAACAATTACAATATAAAAACATATACCGGCTTATTAAATGAGAAAAGGGGGCAAGATAAAGTTTTTGAAGGATTTTTAATGTTAAAGTATTGTTTAAATTCTGGTTTGGTTGTGGACTTGACTAGATAAATACATTTTAAAACGATACCCTTACCGACTTTAGCACCATTTAATCCCTTTTCATAATTTGCCATTTGGTTAGACCTGAAATATTAAACCTTTTTTATCTTGTTAAGTTGATTAAACTCAGAATACCTTACATCATTGTATAAATATACCAACATACCAGTAGCTAATCCAGAAATCGGCGCAAGCCCCACAAAACGCTACCAGCAGTACCATAAATAATGTAAGTGCACACGATATTTTCCCCACAGATTCGAAGAATGTTTTAAAAACTTCCCATTTAAGATAACCATGTTGACCCTCTTCCTCCTTAATTTTTTGTGCTGCAAACTCTTTAATTGGTCCTATTATCTTATGTGATAAGTTTTCTTTCTTCGGATCACTAAATGAAGCATCTAACTTCTGAAATATTAAAAAAATAATCAAAGTATCAATAACATTATATTATAATCCTAAACACTTAAGACTTCATCGATGCTTCCCTTCAGGTGGATTGAAGTCAAACGCATTTTTTTTATGAAAGAGGGGGGGGGGGCAAACGAGCAGACGGGTCCCGTATTGTAAGTGATCACCGCAGCCCATAGACACCTGCAACACCTGAAGGCGGGGGGTCAGAGAAGCGTTGCCGACCTTTAAAAGTCATTCAAGTCTAGATTTAAAATAAAACATACCCTGTTTAAATTATTGCTTTCCGTAACATTATCAATATTATTGTTTTCTTGCAATGTCGCCAACAACATTGTAAATTCTTTGTCAGATTTAAGGAGATCATCAAATGACCCCATGTTTTCCACTTGACCCTGATGAGCAAATAAAAAGTTCATGTAATATTTTAATTTATGATATTTAACTATTCAAATTCAGAAAAGTATCGTACTTTATTTAAAACAATAATATAATCGGCAGCCTTGAGGAAGTGTATCTGGTGTGTGACGAGCACTCTAGTGCGTCCACGCAGGTATCCGCTGATGCAGCCCTCAAACAGCTGTCGGCCTACATTCGGGTCCACCGCTGACAAGGGATCATCGCAAATGTATATTTCTGCCTGTAAAATATTACACGAATCGATTACTACATTATCGTTGTGTTGTTTATATATCAATAAGTAAAATATACAATTACTTCCTTATAAATGGCACGTGCCAAATTAATTCTTGCCCGTTGACCCCCAGATAGCGTCACACCTCGTTCGCCCACCAGCGACTGGTCTCCGTTTGGGAATTGCATAAAATCATTCTCAAGAGCACAAACCTTGCAAATCTGTGAAAATAATATGCATGCATACTGAAATTACAACGGGTTATTTTTTATTTGTTGACAGACACTCGTACAAGCGCGAGAAGCAGTGTATTTATTTATAACTATACCCCTCGTAGATATTGATTGTATTAGTTGATATCACTCACATCTATCTTATCTATCTCATGATTATACTAATTTTTATCGAAATTTGACAAGGAGTGATTAAAAAAAAAATCAACACTTTAATGTATTTTACAAAATTTGTTAAATTAATTGTATACGTAGAAAATATTTTACTCACAATTACAAAACACGTGCAATAACATAATTATAATATTAAACACTTAAAAAATATAATGTAGCCAACTAATGGGTAAAGGGTTAAATCATCAATAGTTGAATAGTGAAACTGCGTAGTTGGTTGGCGCATAGTACGCAGTACTCGATAGCGCTGCGGCATTGTTATCTTTATTTTTCCATAATACATTTTTGATTCTATCATATACTGTTACCTTCCTATATTTATGTACGTCATAAGGCTGGCCAAAGATAATGTTTTCTCGTACAGTGTTTGGAAAGAGCCATGCGTCTTGGCTGGCGTACGAAATGCTCCCGTTGACCATGACTGTGCCAGAATATGCCGGCAGCTCTCTCAATAGTAGTAGTAAAAGAGAAGTCTGAAAATATTACATTACTATATTAAGTATTTTATCCATATCAAAATTTGTTTTGCATTAGACGAACTCCGTGGTGTAACGATTAATATATCCCTCTGTCAAGACATAATGGAAAATAACCTTTTTCTGATTGGCTTGGCTTTCGAATTTATTTATCTAAGCGGCTAAGCAATGAGGACATACAGGCAGATAAAAACGATCCATTTATGCTTCACGCCTTAACTGCAACTCTCTTACTAGCATGGCAACAGGCATGATCAATGATGAGATAAACAATGATAGTAGCCTTAATTATACATATTATGCCCCTTTTTGGGTAAGGTGGCGCAGAGCAGATCGAGTGATTAAATTTACTATCGGAGGCTAAGCCTCACTTAAAATCGCTACGCCTGAATAGTTAGTTAATTATTTTTATATTCGGATTAAATCCAAAGCCTACTTTCCCTGAACCCACAGCTCCAATAATGGCACAAAGTTTGCCCTTCTGTAGCTGAAGAGAGACATTTCTCAGAACAATGGCGCTAGAGTCACCGGGCCAACTCGCCCAAACCTCGTTTACAGCCACAGACACTTCGTTAGGATAAGATAAGCTACGGCACAACCTGTTGCAATGGTTAAAACCTGAAAATATTAATAAAATAAAAAGAATTGAACTGGGCAATATGGAAACACAATCATGCCTTTCGATTGCACAATATGTAAACGGTATTGCAGCTAATTATTTCCTATTTATAAAATAATATGTACTGTATAATTCGAAATTTAGCTGATACCTAGATATACATAGTATGTAGACATTTAAATTTATAAATAATCCACAGATATTATTAATTAAACTACACGAATACAGTACAGTACAGTATTATACAGTACAGTACAATATTATATTTATTATAAAAATATAATACTGTACATATTATAACGGTCAAAGTATTTACCACTACTCAGGAGATTCCGGGTTCGATTCCCGGTCAGGTCATAAAGGAAAATGACCTTTTTCTGATTGGCCTGGATCTTTGATGTTTATCTATATATGTATGTGTTTATTATAAAATATAGTATCGTTGAGTTAGTACCCCATAACACAAGTCTTGAACTTACTTTGGGGCTAACTCAATCTGTGTGAATTGTCCCTAAATATTTATTTATTTATTATTTTTGCACCTCTTAATAAAATATTGACGATGCAGTTTCCATTATTGCAAATCATTTACTTTCATCATTTAATCATACAATACCATTATCAGTTTCCCTATAGCATTTGATAGGAGTAATATTTTTTTATTGTAAGTAGGCACATACTACATAGTACAAAGTGCAAAATAAAGCAGCAAGTATTGTGTGTGCTGATAGAGAACATATGGCATGACTAGTAATATGTTAGTATGAGATATAGCGATGATGTAAATACGTACCATTGCTAATTACGGAATCAGCACTGTGATAAGAGAGTAGCGTGACGTTCTTATCGCATTTTGTATTCTTTTGGCTAAACAGAGCCGAGTCCGGCACCTTGCCATGTGATATTAAGTCGTACTTATCGTCTGAAATTATCAAATGAACATATTTGGCAACTTCTAGCAAAAACTTCTTCCAATATCGCTATGTGACTCTGTCTGCCTAAGACCGCGAGCTACAATCATAACTTAGAAATTTGTATTAATCGCATTTGTAGAAATATTTACTGCGAAAACACTAATTTTTGGGCCTGTGTTTATGTGCAAGATTTCATTTAAATATATGTAGTTACAACCATATAAAACGTAGTATATAGAATTTTCTATATAGTGGCTTATAAAATTTTATAAATAAAATGACGTTATTGCAAATGCACTAACCTAATAAAAGAAAATGCTGTAAACGGTTTACAGTAATGCGCATCTCTGCTACGGATGTCACGATCATGGGTAAATAGAAACTTAAATCAATTTGTAAGGCGCTCATGAATTGTTGTAGGGGAAAAATCTGAAATATAAAGACACTGTGAGCGCATATTGTGTGAATCGGAACGACACCTAAATAATTTTCAAAACAAAAGGTAGCTTGTAATAACCCACACTTTTGAAGCTTAGAGACCAACCCACCTCAGTCTTCCGTGAAGATGGATGCTGAAAAGTATCCGAAACGTAGGAGCTCAATAAATAGCATAGAGAACTTAAAACAGTATAAAATTCCTTTGTGTGTAGTGATTAAACCGCGATAAAATCCGTTCAATTTGTTTCATTTCAATGAAATATAAAGAATAAGTTTATTTATTTAAAATTTGATCATATATTTGAGTCTCTATATAGACCTGTTTGATAAGTACATAGATAAGTTTTATTTACAAAACTGCAATAAAGGGAATATTTTTTACAAAGTATGAACTTTAGGTGGTTTTAATTTGTTTATTCGACTATGACACGTAAGTACACTCTTATTTCATTTACATGTTTAGTCAGAATGATGTTCCAATTTTCTGATTTCAGAGAATGGCTATTATCACTTTCTTTATTACAAATTTAAATTGTTAAACAAAAGAATACTATAACTTCTCTTGTTTCAAATTAATGAATGATCGTTATAAATTAACCTTGGTTTACCTTACTGCACTTAGATATCTCCAATTTAATAATATGTATTACATGTGTATATACTTACATACATATATCATAAGAAAGTGTACAAATATTTTTTTAGATATCTTTACACATATATGTTTTAGTTTCAATTACAAAAAACTACTACTTACAACATTAGCCGACATTGAATTACCGAGCAATACATACGCCAGAATAGTGACAAATAGAGATAGTCTCTCTATAAAGCCGACGAATCCTAAAATTGAAGTTTTCATGTAAGTCGCTTTACGGAGCACATGTAGTTCATCGTCACGTTTATCCTCTACTAGATTTTTAAAGGGTATTTCCCAAGCATACATTTTTATAACCTGTAAAAAAGGACACGTGCCTTTAGGGTGTTGCTACTTGCTACTCAAACATCAAGCTCAAACATCTAGCGTCGTCAAATAATATATGACCCATAGCTTAGTCAGACCCTGCCACGTGATCTTTAACAGTGGTCTGCTTTAATTAAAACAACAGTTAGATATTATTTAACTTTCCTTCTTGTACTACTAAATAATAAAGTGAATGAAGGTATGCTTACTCGAATCCTGGTTATAACTTCATTTATTAGTTGTACCCGCTCGTCGGTTTTGCTTGCGGTTCTTGAGCGGCTTCTTCCAATTATTCCACCAAAGCTTGCTGTAATTGTAATACATGTCTGATGTGTTATAATCGCTCTTTCGAAACATAATGGTTAACTTATAATTAGCAAAGTAAATCCCACGAGCCGTTATAAAGCTACACTTTTTGTTAACTAACAAAACTACCTTGTAAAGTCTAACTAAATATACCTTGTAAAGGGCAAGAAATAAGCACCGATGCGGCTAATCCGATCATAACTGAATATCCAGCCTGCTGGTACCCAATGTAACAAACTCCTAGTACTTGCAGCGGAATAATCCAGATATAGTTCAAACACAGTAACATTATTTCGAAACGCTGCAGGTCATTGGATAGCATATTGACTATCTTGCCAGCCTTTGCTTCCTCTAGGGAAAATTTGTTCATACGTAATATCTATAAAGAAACAAAGATTTTACCATAAGTTAATACCAGAAATTTTAATTATATTTAATGCATTTACATACAACAATATAGACATTAACTATAGTTCAGCATATATTTATGTTTGAAGAAAACAGATTGAAAGACATCACCTATAAACGACATCAGAATTAACTACATAATAAAAAAATTAACGTTCGGTGTTGCATTATAGTATATTTCACTGAGGCTACAGGCAAAAATTTCGACTTGTGATATATGTATGTAACGTTAAGTTCATGACGTCAAAAATATGTCTCACCTTTCTAAATAAAACAGCACTAATTGCCACCCTTATTTTCAAAGCACATTGGTAGCAGATAAAATTTCCGTGATTATACAAAAATGCTCCTGCAATGTTTCCCAAAATCATTCCCACGGCATAGTACACGGCCGTGTTCCGATCAATTGAAACTGATGACCAATACTGCAAAAGTTGACCGAAAAGCAACGGAGTAGTTGTCCTGTTTGAGAAAATAATTTTTAAAAATATTTTTCAACTTTTCATTTCTAATGTTTATTCAGCTCAGGGACTATAAAGCAGTAACAAATTTAAAAAATATAACGAAAACAATTGTGAATAAAACGTATGGATTAGACCCCGTGAAGACCACGTGATTTAGCGCGCCTTATGTCATCACTTGGTCAAATTCTATTTATTCTGAATGTTCTAACGTCAAATATTGTAACAAATAATACCTGAGAAAAATGTAGATAAACTGCATAATCATGGTTGGAACAAATGATAAGAAAAACGTCTTAAAAATGGCTTTGATAAGGGACCCCTTGCGACCAGCGGCTGATGCCGAGATCTCTTCTTTAAGCCAATTTCTAAAAACAATAAATGTTTTATCTTTATCTGTAGAACATTCTGTTATAATATTAATTAATCTTTACGAAGTAACTTTAAAATAAATTTATTGAAAGCACTTCGTTCGTATCTAAAATGAAATAATAAATATTCTCATTTTTTATCTTTTTTAATTTTTCACACAGGCACTAGCAATATTGAAATAGATCGTACAATAGTAGAATTATTTTACTAAATAAACTTACTATTTTACACCATATTTACAAATACTCACCGTTCCAAAATATCTAATAATTCCGAGGTATTTCGAGTGAAAAGTTTTATTTGGGTGTACTAAATCCTTTTCGTATAGATTTCGATAATAACTAAAATAGAAAAGACGTAAAATCCAACAAAAGAATATTCTAGAGATTACTCCTGGTGATTTCTTTTGCGAGGAACATTTTCTACTACAATGTTTATCATTAAAAAATATGTTTTTAAAACTAAAACCCATTTTTAAGAAATATTAAGTTTATGAAACGCATTAATACATAACATAAAGAACAATAGAAATAAAAAAGGAACACCTTCTCGTTTCACGGTTTAACTGTTTCTAGACAAATGTTAAGGTTTATTTTGTACCTGTTTAACTACCAATTAAAAAAATGAAGGCAAGATAAGAAAATAGTTACAGTGTTTCAGATGATGTTTATCTGATCTTAACTATTTCGTCTTTGTTATACACGGTGCAAAACAAACTATATACATATTTTAAAATACTTTCGCGTTTATGATCTGTATATATGGTAAAGTAAGGTAGATAATAAGTATAAAGTAAACATAAATAAAAATTCTGATCGAAAAATTGATCCTTGTCACACAGGCTACTAACCAAAGCGACAGATTTATATACTGTGTGTAATCTGTTTATGTAAATAAAAGTAGACAATAAGGTACAAATAAACAATAAGACTGAACGAACATTGAAATATGTACATAAAACAGTGAAACATGAAAAATAGCCATTTTAAAAATTGGTGAGTAGGCCACAAGTCATCTTCGAAGGTACCAAATTTAGTTTTAATGAAATTACTCATAATTTTTTGTGAAAATAAAAAAAAATGCATTAAAAATCTGTTCTGCATTATTCGATTATTTCAAACCTTGGTACTAAGAGTTGTTTGACTACCGAGTCGCAGTTGCCATAACCCTCCTATGGAATTTATTTCATAGAAGGTCGTAGAAGGAATAATTCTTTATTTTTCTAACTATTTATGTAATGTACAGAAAAAAATTTGACATTTAAAATTCATAAGTCGCATACCACTCAACGAATGTAATGTTTAACGCTCTGATAGATATGCTATAGTTTTATATGTGTAGAGAGCGAATAATAATTTTTTTATTAAGTTTCTTTCAGTCACGTCGCATTGGCGTGACGCATTGACGTGAATCCTTTTGAGAAATCAGGAAGGTATGAGAATGACGTCAAATACTTATTGCCACAGACGTCTTCGACTCGTGTAACAGCTTATTTACATTTCTTCTAGAATCTCAATATTTAGATCTACAAAAATCTGATATTATAAACATTTACTATATACATATTTTCATATAGAAACGAAAGGTTTTATACATTAGAGAGAAATATAATAATTTTGATATAGGCTCTAAAATTTAATGCCGCATAGTCACGAAGAGGGGTGGCATTCAGCAGCACAGCTTGGCGACGCGGCGCTTTCCAGCACAAATGTTCGATGAAAGGGTACGTTGTGCGAGGTCACGCCTGCGACAGTAACGAGCCTACAGAACATACACCATTTAAATAAACGGGGTAACATGAACTAGTATTTACAACGAAGAAAATAATAGTTTTGCACTTTGAGAAATATTACATTTTTATATCATTAACAAATTTTTAGGAAACGCTGTATATGTATATTAAATTATATTACAATTCTGGTATGTGTTTGTCCTGTATTCGCGTTGGTCTGTGTGGCCGCGTTCTCGGGTGGCGGCGAGCGGCGCGCGCAGAGGCCTGCGTGCGCCGCTAGTGCCCTCCGAGTTTACCTCCGACGGACACGCTGCGGACTCCGCCGCCTTTCACACTGCCAACAAATTGTTATCTTTATTCGTTCCTAGGCCCCTCGCCTACGGAGAACGATAACGCGAATTTCTTATACAATATTTATTTCGTACGATCCTATTAAACGACCCCCTGACCGTTCACAAACTCCGTGTGTCGTTCGATCTTTATAAACGAGTCGAGCGTTTTAATCGATCGACTGCATTAAAAAGTAAAATCTTTTGCCATCGCTTTGCAAACGCCTTTTTCATATTTTTGTATCGCGATAGGTCTGTTAAGATTCATTCTTATGAATTATACCTTAAAGTGGTCGGATATTGGTTGTGCGTTCAGCTTATTTTTATAAAAGTGTGGTGCCGTCCTGTGCTTAGTTCATTGAGTGAACTGTGCATTTATTCTGAAGAGGAGTTTTCTTGGCGTGTTTTTCGTTGCAATAATTAGCGATTTCTTTAAGTATTATCTTTTTGATTTGCTATTCTGTGAAAAAAACCGCGATCCATGCTTGGAGTTATGACTACCATGGTATGGTTTCCTTTGTCTACATTCTGTATATTTTCTCTTATCAGTAGGAAGGTAGTTTACAGTCACATTTAACATTTTCAATACAACCCGTCTGTTAAAGGACTGAACTCATCATTATATTAACCATACTGATTAACATTGCTGGGCAGGTACCTACTACACACTTAATCATTACAATTTTGACAGCTTAGTTCGTTGTCAAAACAATCATCCGAGTAGAAGCTAGATACTTTGTAGCTTAGTTTGTATCAGGTGCCTTATATATTTCATCTCGCAATTTTCAATCGTTTCTTCAGTACAAAAGTTCGGTTTCATTCGTTCCCAAGTAGCTTTATATGGTATACGTTTATGTAATGGCGACTATGTTACATCTATGCAGAGCATGCTGCCCCTTCCTAAAAAAAGGCTGTTTCTGACAATCTGACCTAGCGCTATTCATCTCTGTCTTTGTGAAATTTTACATCCTTGGCACGCACTAACACTCATACAGCTTTTTATTTAGATAACATATTACTACATAGTATGGTTATAAATTAAACACAACTGGCTATAAAACCCTACTATAACTTCTATTTATTCTAGATAAACTTTTGGATATACATATATTTTGCATAAATATAATTTAGGTGAGAGAAAACTTCTTTTTCTTTAAACGTTGTTGGAACTGTCTGAAAATCAATAACTTACGTAATGTATAAAATGATGTAAGACACAGTTAGCTACTGTATGGAATAAAAGGCTGTTATGTTGAATGTTATGGATGCATAGTATATAACGTATGAGAATCAGAAATATTCAAATTAATATTTACATTTTAAATTAATGGTTCATTAATTATTTGTTAATAAAAATACCTATATGGAGTTTTATCAGCTGATATGTAAAGAAATAATAATATTTTTATAGCAGTCTCGTTCACTTCAAATTTATTTCGGTAGAGAATAATACCTTGGTAAAAATCTGATATTTGACCATACTATACGCAACTGGTAAATTGATTTAGAGCATTTGAACATAACTATTTTAATGGTGTTCACTCATTCACTTATGACGATTGATAATTTTCATCCTTAATTATTATTGTTCCATTTTCTAACGGCAATAAAATACATATGACATCAAATAAAAATATACCATAAAAAAATTATTTACTTCTCTTATATATTCAAAACTAAAAAAAAAATGTTTAAAAGAATGTTGTCATGAAATCAAATTTAGTCATTACTCCGATTAATTTCAGAAACAGAATTTCGATTCGTTCGTTATAATAATACTTACAAAAAACGATAATATAATATAGACCACCATGTACGTTTCTATAATAATAAAACGTCGTGAGTTCTTAAATCTAAGTCTCTCACCATTCACGTTGTATTGTCATCGTCATTTGTGCCGGCGTGCAAGGAAATGTCGCGCTGCTCTCTAGCGCAGATGAAAAGCTCCTGCCCCCATTGAGTCTGTTCGCACGAAGCAAGGCTTCGCCTCTACTTTCAACCACCCACCGCTATTTGGTTACTATTCGCTCGCTGTCTTCAATTGTGTTAACTTAGCCGGCATTTCCAGAAAAATATCTTGCTTTGAAATGTCAGTCGCTAGAATCATTACATGTGACGTCTTTATTTGTCGCAGTAGAATTAACTTTACGATCGTGGAAATGTTACACCCCCAAAAATTCACAGAAAAAGTTTATGTCAGAAATATATTTATGATTATGTATTACCTATACGAATTTATATTTTAGACAATTTCTGGCATTGTAACTAGTTTTGAAATTTTAACCATACCATAGTATACATATCGAACTTCATCAAGTACTCATTTGAAAATTCAACCATATAACGTAAACCTTCGGTATTAAAGAAACCGAAGAATCCCAAGTGACGGGGAAGAAAATCAAGCATCTATGCAAAACACGGCCATCGCTTTGCTGGAGACGGTGTCGGCCTTCGAAAAAGCCGTGCTGGAATGTGAACACTCTGACGCATCGGAACTCGGTGGGTTCCGGTGAGAAAGTTGGCGCGGCAGCGGCATGGAGGACCGCGGGCCCCCGGACGTGCCGCTGATCGTGACGCCTCCGAGCGCTGGCACCGGTGCGGGCGCCGGCGCTGCGCTTACCACCTCCCGCCGTGCGGCCTCCGCTCGCGGCTCGCGCGATGACGGCCCTCCCTCCACGTGGCGCTCCTCTGTCCGTGTACGCGACACTGGTTTCCGCGGCTCTCGAAAAAGCGTCGTTCGCCTTGAACCACCCTGTAATGGCATCAACGGCTTGCCGGCCATCGGCAAGGAGGTAAATCACAAATCTTGCCTGATTTTTCTGGAGTGAAAGAGTACTGCTTCATACTGTTTATGAAAAGATTACTAAATAAACTATTATTTCAAATACACATCATTATAATAACAAGTAAAAAAGGAATGGCTAAAGCTATATTGTTGAAATTTAAAACAAAGACAGATCCTAAATTCAAATCAGTGTTGGGAATAATTTAAAATATATAACTACATATTAAATGCCGCTCTTTATTTTGATTGTACTCGAAAACATTATTGCAATACACACATTATTTGAGTAAAAATAAAATATGTACAAGAAAATACATGAGCTAAGGATATCCTATTCCAATTAATAATTAAGAAGCGCTCCCTGGGGCATATCTGTAGCTCCGAAATTAGCCTAAATAAACTAATAACTAAAAAGAGGTATGAAGCAAAACTATAACATAATTTTAAGTTCATACTTGTCTTCTTTATAGTAAGTACATACTGGAGCGAAACTTTTGAATGATTTATTTAGTGGCACACGACCGTCCTACTTTTAAGTATAACAAACACATGGTTTGTACTTTCAGATACCAGTTAATACCAAACTAGCCAAAAACCCAGCGATATACATATATTGATTATTTAAATACACTATACTCTGACTCTGACACACAATCAAGTACACAAAAATTTATTAACATATCTATACAATTGAGGTTGCATGATCTAGTTCTGCTTGGACACCTCGAACCCGACTATTAAATATTCAGTGATGGAATACAAAATATTTATAGGCGCATGTGGTGTTAGTCATTCCTCATCGTCATTGGACCGAGTCGAAAAGAATCATGTGATTTCATCTGGAGTGCACTCCATTTGAATTCTTTCAAATTTGGATACTTCTTCTTCAGTAGATTGTAACGACGGATTGCTGCATGATGCCTGCAGGTTTACGAATATAATATTTCATTAGAAATATGTAAATCATTACATTTTACTATTTAAGCATTTCTTTATTCCAATGCATTCCAAATAATTTTGAAGTGCCTAAGCACCCTTCTGTAACAATGATAGGTAAAATTAAAGGAAACATATATTCTTCATGTTTTTAGAACACATAAATATGAAACTATTACCGAAGCCCTCAAATGTATTTGATATTATTAAAAATCAATATTTTTATGCAATTAATGATTGTTTTGATTTTACATTTGTAATTTAATTAAATTTTAATAAACTGTCAAGTCCAAAGAGTGATTTAGATTATATGTAAAAAAAATATTTTAATAAGTACATAATTATTTTATTACGGAGATTAATTTAAATATACAAATTTGTTTTCTACATAAATTTTATTTAGTAAGATTAACTGAATGTATTTAATACAATAGATACAAAAATTTACTGCAATGCTATGAAAAAAAAACTTTCTTAAAACAATTTCTAGTAGCAAACGCCGACTGACGCAAAGATTGAGTTTCGATTTTTGTACTATATACTTCGATTAACAAATTTATAATGCGATGACGATAGATCTACAATATTTTAGCTGGGCTATAAAGAAAATGTCTGTCTTTGCCTGCAGGTACTGTCACTGGGCGCGACCGGGCCCAAGGGGACCACGCAGATATCCCACCCCTGCACTATCCTCCACCATTCTCCTTACAAGGTGAGTTTATTACATAGATAAAAAATTTGCTCAATTTACGGCCACAAACTGGTTTAACATTATTAATTACTAAGTAAGCTTGCACTGTGTCACAACCGCACATTTTTTGGTACAATTTACAGAAAAACTATGACATCCTTTGGGGCTAAACATATTAATTTGCATATCTAACACTAAACTTAAATCACTCTTACTAGACAGATTAATAGACAAAAGAGTAAAAATCTTGGATAATCATATCACGCATGCTCCAGCGCTAATTAGTTTAAAATGGAAGAAATTTGATTCTTCTTCTTGTGATTTTAATAGCAGATTATGACGACCTCCGTAGTGTAACGGTTAACGAACTTGACCGTTACTCTGGAGGTCCCGGGTTAAATATAGTATCGTTGAGTTAGTATCCCATAATACAAGTCTCGAAATTAGTTTGGGGCTTACACAATTTGTGTGATTTGTCCCTATATATTTATTTATTATTATTTATATTATGCACATAAATAAATATATAGGGACAAATTACACAAATTGAGTTAGCCCAAAACCAAGTTCGA
>JADGIL010007549.1:0-26558 GCA_020352625.1 Cactoblastis cactorum | reverse complement strand
CGTACCGTTACACCACGGAGGTCTCAGGAGGAGTAAAGAACTGTGTTACGCCACGGGCGTTGGATCCTAAGCGTGGCGAAGGACTCTATGTTGACTCCTAAACGAAGCCAGGGATTCAATCAGCCAAAGACTACGCCAGTCCTTTACTCCAGAGGTGAATACTCTACTTTTAAACCTTATGCGAGACAATAATTCCATACAACATTATCTCCCAAGAGCATAAAGTCTTGCTTTCCTTTGACATTTCGTGACATATAATTAGATTTTGTCGAGCATGAGGTGTGAAAACAAATTTGTTATTCTTACCTTAGACAACAGAGAAACTAAGAACTTAACACGAAATTTTTTGAAATACTATTGTAAAATTACATATACATAGGTTTACATATTTGTCACTTTGATTGTTATTAAAAAAGTTTATGTGAACGACTACTACTTTACTAATATTTGAATACGTATTTCAATGAGACTTTACCCAAAACATCATTTTAACATTTTAGTTTTATTCTCATTATTTGTATCAATATTTTAAAAAAGAACTCATTTAATATAATTAGGTGCTTAATACTTTCCATCATATGACAAAAAATCTACAAAATTCAGCTATGGACCGACCTCATTAGCAGACGGCACGCAATTGAAAGCAACACGCGAATTGGTCTATACGTACATATGTTACCTATACACCATTTACTTAACTAAAAGCAAATCGTAATATTACAAATGATTTTACTCCAGTGAACTCATCATGATGGAATACGAAACTATAGTATATTTAATACTAGTTGGCCCGGGCTCACTTCGTTGGGTGTTAATTATAAAAGAACAAAGTAAAAAAATATTGCCTATTTACCTAAAGCGATCAGATAAACTTTTTTTCTTTCTTTCATACAATGTTTAACGTGTCCTTTTTTGTATTTAAGGGTTAAATTTTAGAAAAACATCTTTTATTTATGAGCTCTATGTGCTAAAGTAACACTTCTATCCAAATATCAAGTTCATAGCTATTTTGGTATCAGTTCTGTGACGATGATTTTTTGACTTAGTTCTTTACGACCCCTTTTCACCCTTAAAGAAACAAAATTTGAAAAACCCCTGATACACGTATTTGATTATTTTTGTAGAGCATTCGTGCCAAAGTTTAAATCGATCGGTATAGATTTTATTTTTTGCCCATACAAACTAATGATTCAGTTACCCTGGTATATATGTATAACTATAAAATGATCATAAGCTCATAGAAATATTTGAAAATTTGCAAGCCCATAATGGACTGGGACCATAGGCTAATTCACTTGTTTAAGTAAAGCAACATTCATTAGAGACTGATATTTTATTAAACAGATTGATTTTATTTTCAGGCCGCTTGGGATTGGCTGATCCTTATATTGGTTATCTACACAGCAATATTTACACCGTATGTAGCGGCGTTCCAGTTAAATGAACCGGACTTCGACAAGCGCTCGCGCAGTTTTGGAGAAGATCCCATCGTTGTTATCGATATGATAGGTATATCTATATGGTATATCGATATGGTAGGTATGATAGGTATCTTAACAAGTTAATTGAAATAAAACACGTTGTGAACTATTGCCACAAATAATCAAGAATCGCTATACGTTAACTAGAACTAACTTATTACTAATCTTTTTACTCAAAAACAATGCGTAAACGAAAAAACTAAAAGTTAAAGAGTATTATTACGTTAACAAGTCATATTTTTTCCAGTGGACGTAACTTTCATAATCGACATCCTAATAAACTTTCGAACGACGTTCGTGAACGCGGCCGACGAAGTGGAGTCTGATCCCGCCAAGATCGCAATGCACTACCTGCGGGGCTGGTTCGTCATCGACCTTGTTGCCGCCATACCCTTCGACCTGCTGCTCTTCGGCACCGACACCGACGAAGTGAGCTGCTTTTCCTCCAACAATCATCATACTCGATCTCATCACACGAAACACATTCCAAATTTAGATTTAGAAAGTCAATGCCTAAATTTTAGTAATCAGCCGCCAGATATCACTTGTCCGAAATATTTATGTTGGTAATGGTTGATGCGACGGTCAGTGGCTGAAAATTCAACGTTACTTTTCTAAAAACAGATTATAATATTTTCATTAAGTTTATGACAACACTTATTCTAATTTATTAAAAGTACCTACTTAAATTATATGTGGTTATCATGTATCAAAATCAATTTCTAATCAAATATCGGTAAAAAAAACTGTGAATCCTACCACTCACTGAAGCGTCAACATTAAATCCCGAACCAAAATTTAATCCGTTCTACAGCTTTAACATGATTTTAAACCATATCTAGAGGCCATACACTACAATAAGATTAAAGTGCTGAAGCACAATACAGTCTGCATAAAGTGTAGATCTTAGTAACAGCGAACTAGGTCATGTTAGGTTTGAACGAAGACTATTTCTAGACTAGGTATTTTTTCAATATCTTCTGCGCGCAAACTATCTAGATTGAAATTGTTGCCTTTCAAACACATTCGGGATTATTCGTAGTGAACGTCTTTTCGGACAAATGAAACTGCAGGCTTTATTGTAAATCACGTAATGTAGTGGAATGCAGTTACTGCAACGACACTATTAAACAGGCAACCACAATTATTATGAATTATAAAATTTTACTTAGTTTGCGCTGGTCACATCAAGGCCAAATTAATTAATGAGTTCATTATCTACCACTTTCTTTTCTGTTAATCTCAGTTTCTATTATTACATATTATAATTTCTTGTAATATTGTTAGCTATTTTCTACCATCCAGTTAATTACTGTTATTTTTATAGTATTAACATTACAATTTTTATAATTTATATTATTATTTTAATTTAATCACGGTATGGAGCCCGAAGGTGGGTGCGTATTGAATTTGTTATACCATTTCTTGTTACAGCAGGGGCTGGAAAGTGATGAGGTATACCATCTTTGTGAACTATTTTTATGTTGCTGCCACTCAATTTTATTACATTTTAGTTAACATATATTATCGATTAATTTCCACTAGCCATTTCAAATCCACTAAGCGAATGCGTTAATGGAAGATATGGACGCTTCCCATGAGCAATATGTTATGATCATTTCCAAGTTTCACATCGCGCCCGTCATTGCCCGCATCCGGGCCCACTCGCTACGTCACGGCTTGCCCGCCCGCGCCCGAATCACTATATTCCGATTTACAGTTTCATATTCCGTACTAGGGATCAAAAAATATAATATTATGTGACAATTTCACGTGATTGTTAGTATATTATTTATAGCTTTTAATAATAAAATACTTAAGGCAGTTTAATAATACAGCGACATGTTGAATAAACCCACGATCTCAGACATAATTCGACAGAATCGCAGATTGTGGTGGTAACGATCGTCGCAGCGCCAAGGTGACCTCTAGAGGGCCTTCACCTCCTCCCTTATATTATTTAGCTAATACATTTCAAGTTTTAGTTAGCTATTTCGCCTTGATTAAATAATGTAACCTTAAGGCGAAATTAACGTAGAAGAAATATTATACGAATATATATGTATACTTAAGTTACCCCAAGAATTTTCGGTAACTTGCACCTTGAATATAACAATAAATTTTTTATTCGTAGAGAGCAGGAAATTTATTCTAATCTTTATCTAAAAAATGGCGGGATATTTTATTGGCTTATTCATTAAAAGAGAAAAATTCACAAGTGCACAAAGCTTGTCAGCAAAATACGCTCACACTTCCCAGACGATGTAATTTGTACAAAATATATTTTAGGAATTATACCCCATTATTTTCACTACATGAGCAAGCACAGAGTTTTGTTCAATCAGACATATTACATATAATGGCACCCACCTTACATCTATACTATTATAATGGAACTAAAAAGTTTGTTTTGAACGTGACATCTCAGGAAGTACCAATCCATTTGAAAAAATACTTTTATGTTTGTTAGCTTCATTGATGGGGATGACAGGGTATCCCCATCAATCACGGTAGCGTCGCAAAATTCTCACAGAAGTAAAACTGTGTGGCAAAGCTAGACAAGCCATTAGGATTAAACTGTATCAAATTATAATGTCTCTGTTTTATCCTCTCTTTCGTATTCGTTTATATACTTCTTTTATGATTTTTCTCCTTATAAATGTTCTCAAATTGGGTTTATTTCTGCTGTGTTAGTACCATTATTCAATCGCGTTAATTATTACAGCACTTAAGGAATGATTACTATTAATAATATCAAATATTAATCGAAAGCAATTTTTACTTAATTATTACCAAAATTTCTTTTATTAATATAAATGGAACTAACTCAGCTGTCAAATGTTATGTTTTTATTATTATTTTCTTAATGAAATAAATTCTTTTCAAATATTATTCTTACACTTTTTTTAACTTTTCCACTCTATACCTTATCTCCTACACATATCATGACTCCTATAAATATTTAATCAACGTTTTCCATAGTTAAGTGTCGCAATAGTCTAAGGTGCATTCAAAATTAAAAATTCTTCGTTAGCTAAGTAGCAAAAGGTTAGAACTTGTTATTTGTATTTTGTTTGAAATAATATTTAAATTATCAAAAATTATATCAAAATTTGCTAAATTAAATATATATATATTTTTTAAGTCTGAGGTCAACTTATTGAAATATCAAGGACTCTATCAGTATTTTCACGCAATTCTTTCGGCATGAAACTATAGACATCATGAAATCGAGTAATGTTTTGCAAAAATGGAAAATGCTCGTATTGCAAACATTAAAGTTATTACAGTTGTATATACGTAATTATTTCTCGTTTATTGTTGTAAAATGATACTATATTATGTCAAAAATATTATAATTATTATTTGTGAATATAAAGATAAACCGGCTTATAAACACTGTAATCATAAAATGATCTAGGTTATTCAAATATAAGTTATTTATTTATTCGACGGTTTATTATTGAGATCATAAAGATACTGCAAATAAGAAAAATATCTATCAATTTCCATCAAGATGATTTATATATTTTACTAAAATCTTTCCCAATAATTAATATTGATGAGAACTAATTTTAAGAACTAAAAAGATTACAAAACGTAGAGAATCTCCTGAAAATGTTTGATATTTATGAGAATGTGGAGAAAAGGTAATTTTTCGTCTTCATGATAATGATAAACTTGCCTTCTTACAGTGAACTTTGTGCTTTGACTAGCTTATAATGCACAGAAAAATTCACCAACGTTTTCAAAATATTTTTCCTATGGAATTTAATAATTATTTTTGGCTTTTTAGATAGGTTTTTGGGAAATTTTACTGTATTATAACGTATGTAGGTATTTAAAATATTATACAAATTATCCTTATAAAGTACTGTACAAGATACCTATTACTGAGTACCTACCTTAGAATTTACATAAACTTATATGCACCGCATTATGTACGATGCCAGCTAATTTTATAGTTTTGAGAAAATCGCTTGTTATCTTGCAATCAATACCAAAGTTTGGTTGAGCTCGACAGCATATCATAGGCAACATTTGCTTAGTTAGCGCGGTTTGCTGCGAGGCCTCGTTGATGCTATTTAGTAAAACGCGAACGTTTGGTACAATGCTTGATTTGCGGCTGAGTCAGTTTGCGTAGTGAGGCGAGAGCGCTCTGAGGTGTGCTTGTGGTGGTTGCAGACGACGACGCTGATCGGGCTTCTGAAGACGGCACGCCTGCTGCGGCTCGTGCGCGTCGCGCGCAAGATCGATCGGTACTCTGAATATGGCACTGCCGTCCTGCTCCTCCTTATGTCCACCTTTGTGCTCATTGCGCACTGGCTGGCGTGCTTGTGGTGAGATATATCACTATTTGACACTATAATGTTTCTGTTCCATATTTAGTATCCAAAGCCAACTTCATGTTAAATAACGGTAAAATCCTACGATGTGTCAAAGAAACCAACACCACGTCTACCATAAAACGCCTACCATTAATAATGCTAAAAATAAGCGTTAGGTGTTGATTTTTGCTAAATGCCTTGTTTACAAAGGCAAATAGCAAATTTACCCAATACTGCTTATAATCTTATTTACGCGTTATATATGTATATATAAAAAAAATCAAAACTAACACTAACCACGTATCATTTTTAGGTACGCTATAGGAAGCTGGGAACGTCCTCAACTTCATGCTCCTATTGGGTGGCTTGATGCTCTAGCTAATGACGTACAAGCATCTTATGATAACTCTACTGGGCCATCAATGAGGTATTTTTATATATACAAACAATTAATTATAAATATTTTCTTCATACTTTTGTTTTCTTCATAACCATATATCGATTATAGGTCCAGGTACATCACTGCCCTCTATTTTACGTGTACATCTCTAACCAGCGTGGGATTTGGCAACGTAGCACCGAATACCGATATGGAAAAGGGATTTACAATATTTGTCATGCTTGTAGGATGTGAGTTGAAGTTTAAAAGTCCATATACTACTAATTACTATCTTATGATTTGAGCATTAACTTCTTGTTTTAATATTTCAGCTCTGATGTACGCTAGCATCTTTGGTAACGTATCTGCAATTATACAACGACTATATTCTGGAACGGCTCGTTATCACACACAAATATTGAGAGTCCGAGAATTTATACGTTTTCATCAGGTAAAGTATACATGTACTCGAAATGTTTGGATATTTTTAAAAGTCAACGTTATTCTTAGATTTATGTATATCATTATATTCTCCAGATTACGAACCCCCTTCGACAACGGCTAGAAGAATACTTTCAGCACGCGTGGAGTTACACGAACGGCATAGACACGTCCAGTTTGCTCAAAGGGTTCCCTGAATGCCTTCAGGCTGACATCTGTCTTCATCTCAACCGCAATTTGTTGGCAAATTGCTCTGCGTTTGAAGGTGCTAGCCCGGGATGTTTGAGGTAAAACTTTTAAGTATATTAAATGAGAAAGGCTTCTTTGTTTACCACCTTTTTAGGTTTCCGTAATCAAGTAGTAAAATAAAATCATGGAAAAAAGTTGTAAGTACCGTACACGTAAAGAGAGCGATGATATTTTTTATCTCATCCACAATGTGGGGTATCGTTTGAGAGATAATTTTCGATTCAGTGTTCCATGCCCGTAAGCAAATAACTTCCAAGAAGGAAAATTCTGAATAAGTATTTTACAAGTTTACAACGCTTAGATTTTTGCTAGTTTAATTATCCTTAACGATTGCATGTTTCCAGAGCTCTATCGCTAAGGTTCAAGACAACGCACGCGCCGCCAGGCGAGACGCTCGTTCACCGCGGTGACGTGCTCACCTCTTTGTATTTTATTTCAAGAGGATCAATAGAAATACTCAAAGATGACATAGTCATGGCTATTTTAGGTAAATTTTACTACGCGCCAGTGATACTTTTAAGTACTCGTACATAGACACCGCCTTTAAAGGATGTTATAATTTTTTATGTGTTAATTATTTTAATACATGCTAAAGTTTGTGAAGATTAATATATACGTATTTGTTTTTAAACGGCATTTAATGACATTTGGTAGAATAAAACGTGGAATAGCAAGCAGGCTACTTCTTATTCCAAAGATTCCCATGGTGCGAAGCTTGAAAGCACAAATAGTGCCAAACGATTAAGATTTGCGGATTAGGTACACAATTATTAAAACTGCTTATAAAATTGATAGTTTCACATTACAAAGGAAAAATCTAAATAAAGGAAAACTAACTTCCCAGGAAAAGATGACATATTTGGCGAGAATCCGTGTATCTACCCGACGGTGGGGCGCAGTAACTGCCGCGTGCGAGCACTCACGTACTGCGACCTGCACCGCGTGCACCGCGACGACTTGCTGGACGTGCTTGACTTCTACCCTGAGTTCCGTCCTTCCTTTGTCAACAACCTCGAGATAACCTACAACATGCGCGATGTCAGTATTTTGATATGCAATGGGTAACAAAATGCCAATTATAGCTTCTCACTAGTAATTTGGTTGCCTGCACCGCTTAGTGCTCTAAAATTGTTTACTAAATAGTAAACAATTTTAGAGCACTAAGCGGCATTAATCCATACAGTAAATAAAGATCATAATGGCCTCTTAACAGAAAACCTTGGATCCGACAGTCTGCGATTTTTCGGACTAGCCAAACGTTTATGGGAAAAACCTCGTTAAAATAGTCCATTACTATACGAACGGTCGTTTCGCACTGCTTCACTTTTGAAGTTATGGACATATCTGCACTTTTACACAAATTTAGATCTGGCTAGCCGTTAGTGACAATTTTTGTTCCAATAAATCGAAGACAAACAAAAAATCATTTATAATCTATACAACTTACTCATAAAACTCTCAATAATGGCGAATTTATCAATCAAAATATGAAATGCATGTCTGTTTCAGTAGATTCCACTGCAATAAACATGCAGTCGCATCTACTGAAATTAAGAGCTGAAATTCAGGAGGGAACTAAGAGATATTTTCGTCATTTCCTCTATGTTAATTAAGTAAGTAGGTATATCGGGAACTGTAAAAAAGGGAATTTACATTTTACTATCCATATTTTTATAACATGTACTCATACATATAGTGAACTCGCCAGTAAAAACTGGTTATAAATAAAAGATTTCACCGACTGAGACTAAATCCCTCTAAATTACAATGAACACAAATAGATTTTATTTCTAAAAACCACAAAAAAACATTTATATCGTTATGTATGTTATATATTTCAACTTGTTATCTCATTTTCTGTAGGAGGAGCTATGTGGCATTGAGCCTCGTCGCAGGATGCGCTATGAGAACCTCAGCGAAGCACGGTTGCTGCGCGAGGCTTACGCGCGCACCACACGTCGTCCTCACACTGAAACTTTCGCCGAGAAGGTGGTAAGGACCACAGTTTCTATCACCCCTTACGGATCCTGGTTTTGTGTATGTTTGAAGTCAAGTAATAAAATATCGTTTGAAATATTTGACATGACGATATATAAACATTTGATAATACTTTGTTGTTTTTGAATAACCGTGATTTCTTCATAACTCTTCGTACATATGTTTTTTTTGTTTTTATGTCAGAGAGAGGCAAACGAGCGAGCGGATCACGAGATGTTAAGTGATCACCGCCGCCCATAGACAACTGCAACACCCACGGGGTTACAGAAGCGTTGCCGGCCTATAAAAAAGGTGGAGATTTTGGAGGAGAAGTTGGACCTCCGGCTCTCCCAGTCACCGGATGGAGCATGGCGGCTGATAGCTACCATTCAGGCGTCAGTCTTCTGTGGGACTGTGGTACTTCCCCGGACGAGCCGGCCCATTAATGCTAACAAAGCAAGCAGCAGGCTCCACACCATTGTGCCGTAGTGGCTCCATACCACTACAAAGTAGTGGCTCCTTACCACAACATATATGTATCTTATATTGGTGTATTTCTGTGTGTACAGGATTCTCAATGCAGCGACGATGAGACGGAGTCCCCGGCGAGCCGCGGAATCTTGGAGTTCTCCACAGAGAAGGCGGGGCAGGACGTAACACCCCTCAACTTCAACTTCATCAAGCAGCGCTCTACAACGCTTAACTCTATCACCGGTAATTTTCCTTACAACTCAAAGGAATGTATATTCAATCAATTAAAAAATTACCACCTCGACCATGACACCCATGAACAGTACCACACAACAAATTTCGTGTCGTTGTAAATATTCGGTCGTTTTAGTTTTATTTCCGAATTATACTATACATTGTAGTGTAGTTACATATGTACTAAAACTGAAATAGGACACTGAAAAGAATCGATGGCTGCTTTTGAAACTGAATAAGTATGTAAAAAAGGTTTACTTGTATCTTTCTTAAAATAGCCGTGTTAATGATAGCACATTGTGTACAGAACATGGGTGTCGAGTTGTGTTTAATATTTCATAGAGTAGATTATAAACACATAGAAAATGAATGGAGCTATGTGCAATTCCCTTTTTAATAAGAGATCCTTTATCACTTTTTTCATTTTTAACCTATACATTTGGAATTTCTGGTTCTTCTCCTTTCAGTCAGACGTTCAAATAATATAAAGAAAATACTTTATAGAAATATATGTATAATTTCACAACAATTCACAATATATAAATATTACTTCTGTAGTTGATAATATATATATATCAATACACAATGCCTTAAAAAAGGTACAAAACATGGTTATCTTTTCTGTCTTCCTATTCATGAGTTTACTCTATCGTTAAGCTTAAACCAAACATACATTATTTGATCAAACTTTCCTTGGATTTTTTTAAAAGAACAAAGTAAATACAAAAAGTTATTACTTGCTGTTTATTTTTAATTGGTTATTGAATTTTGTTTATTATAAGCAGCATGTGTATGCTTGTTATTTAAATACTTTTTATTTACTCCTGTTGATGGTGAAGTGGGCGAGGGGAAACGGACGATGTAAGTGTTAGCCACGATCTAAAAGTCTTCCACATTATGTTCAATGTTCATAGATTAAATCACCTGATATCTATAGAAACCAATTTTGCTTATTTTTTTAAAACATACTCGTAAAAGCCGGAGTGAATAGGCTTTAGACCTCATCTCTGTCCTCGGGCAAGTTTGTGGTAGAAGTGAATCCATATATATAAAATCGTGGCGCACGCGCACGGTCCGGCGCCCTGAGCCCCCACCGCCCCGCTCTGAGCGCGGCCCTTGTGTGCAGGCATGCTAGCGCAACTAAAACGGAGCTTCCCAGACCTCTACCATCATAAAACACACCAGCCGCTGCACAACAAGTACTGTAAGTATGCATATCTACAACAAATAATAGTGCATGTTTTAACGGACGTATTTATTTGGAATCCAGATCAGTAACTGAAACATAGACCTATTTTTGCATATTAAAATATGTATCACTACGCTAATAGCGATAATAATTGGTATAGCGAGCACTATTAATTAATTCCTAACAAATATGAAAACTCACGGATATACAATCTCAGTTAAACGGATTTGTATAACTTACATTTCATATTCATACATAAACTACAGAACTAAATATAATGTCTAGTAATTTCTATAGATTACACTCACATAGTCTTATATTTATTTATACCAATTTCAGCGCAATCGACTCCTCAAACGTACAGAGGGCGAGCAGCAGTACGGCGGCAATCGTCAGTGGGCCCGCTACACGACACATCGCCGCTGACTGGCGGCGCAGCCGGCGAGCCCGCCGTCAGCACGCCCGCGCACAGCGCCACGTTGCCCGTTTCCAGCCTTAGCACCAACCCCAGCTCCTATTACACCAACGCATCCCCCAGCCCTCCCGCTCCGGTCCACGTCTCTTGCGACGATATCCTCACCCCTGCAGCTCCACCTTCTGCCGCAAGAACACCCTCGTCTCGCTCTGCACCTCATTCCGCCGTGAATATTCATCAAACTGGCCGGCCTAATGCCTTATCTTTCAATTCTGAAAAGGCTCAAAATGCTGCTATGGTTCGTATCGTATTCATAATACATACTTAAATCGTATTATTGTGTCTACTTATGATAAACATTATTTTAACTCTTAGAAATAAAAATACCTGTTGGTTTTCCCCTTATTAACTAACACGCGGTCTAATTTTTAAAATAACAAGTTATTTACAGGATAGCATTTCACCACAATACCAGAACGTTGGTTCCGCGGCAAGTGCAGCGTCAGTAGCGACCGTGCTGACGCGCTTGGAGGAGCTGAGCCGGCGTGTGGCGGCGCTGGAGAACGGGCTAACAGCTGACGTGCGCCGCATCTTGCAACTGCTGCAAGCGCGCGAACCGCACCACACTGCGCCGCAAGCGCATACACCCTCGCAACCGCTACCGAAGTCCTCGCTTTCTGTGCCTCAGACGAATGATGTAAATTTCATTATTATTATTTTTTTTAGATATTATTTTAAAATGTTATTAAATTAACTTAAACATCTCGAATTTTTAGTTGTGATACTTATGTTTTATCCTTTTTTATTTTTGATTATTTTTATCAGTGGGAATGGAGTTGGAACGGAGATCGCGACCGCGGCACCGCACGGCCCGGACGTGACCGCGTGGACCGCACGCCCGGCGTGCAGCGCTCCGCCTCGGAGCCACACGCGCCGGTACCGCCGGCGCTGCCGCCACCCCCGCACTCACACTCTTTTTACAGGTTCGCTCAGGCAAAAATAGTATAAATTTATTTCTGCTAATGGATTAATTTTGAATTTTCTTAATTCTTAATACCGAAATTGTGTTAAACCAACAGGTAGTGTGAGGCAGGCGAGACGAGCGCTCCTCGCTCCCGGACCTCGACGCGCTCGCTCGCTGAGACCGCTTCGTGCGGCTCGCTGGCGGGGCCCGAGCCGACGCTCTTAGCGCCCGGCTTCACGCGCCCGACGCCGCCGGGGCCGATGCGCGCGCGCTTCCACTTCTGCCGGCGCGTGCGCACCGTCCGCTCCCGGCACGACGACGCCCGGAGCTTCCTGTGACGCGGCAACACCATACGGCATGGACCAATTTTATACTTCCGTTAACGCCTAAATTAACACGTCCTTGCGATCTCGCGAGCGGGCGGATAGTCGCCCGAACCGAGTCCATTTGTTATAAAGTATTTCTCATACGAGCGCTTTAGTAAAAATTAGAAGTCCAGCGAGCCGGATTGGTTAAGAATATTGTAGAGACTTGGAATATGATAGTACTTTTTGTGTACCTAACACAAATGTTTTGAAAAGTAATAAGTGATGGATATATTGGGTGCTTTAATTTTATGTAATTTACGGGCTTTTAATGTAAGCCTTTTTGGATAACTACGGACATATTTGTACTTATACAATAGCACTATCTGACAGTATTATCTTGATACGCACGAATTTGATTTTAGGTACTCATTTCAGCGACTGTAAATCAGAATTCATATTCTAAACTATCTGAACAGTTTTTATCTAAATTTAATATCGATCTCAGCTGATTGAAGATGAGGTTTATAAGACTGAGAGATTACGTAACTACCGAGAACTGTATTTCCAGACGAATGTAAACGAATAACGCTTTTACCCGTCCTTGCTCCTTGCCTTCACATAAGTAGCTAGGTAATGTCTGAACTGCGGCCGGATCAGCCGAGTGCTCGTTGTGTAAGTGCGTTTAAGGAGATCACTTGGCACATAGGTATACATTACCGCATTATCTTAAAAAAATGCATAGCTATATAATTATTGTATCTAACTATTTTCGACTTCATGTTGTTTGTTCGCAAAAGCGGAAATATAAAAAGTTATCAAAAAAAATTCGGTGTGTAAAAATGAATCTTTAATTTGTTTACTTTTAAGATTTACTAAATTTTGGCTCAAAATTTTTTACTTTACGTATATGTTAAGTACAAAATAAGAATTTTTGCCAATATATCATTGTAAGCAATAATGAAACCCACCATATTTTAGGATTAATCATATCTATTTAACTACTCTTGCATCTCTGATGAATGGTCACTTGACGTTCAGATAGTGCTACGAGCGAAACTTGGAATACGTACGTATTAGTAATTCTAGGTTTGACTAAATACAGAAATCCTTTACTTTTAATTTCTAGTGACAAATACTACCTGCGTTAAGTTTAATTGTATTATTTCTATATGTTGGTGAAAGTGGATGTTGGATGTTATCCGTATGGTTACTTTAATATGCCTTTGGCAAAAGGCGTACTAACTATGCAATGTGACAACAATGAGAAGAGCGATTTGGCTGTGTTGAGCAGGATGGCAGGCTGTTGTGGTGGCACACACTGTCATTTATTTGCGATGATATTTCAAAAGTTAAAAAAGAGACTACAATACATATTTTAAATGATAGATATTTTTAACTCAATCGAGTCCGCTTTATCATCAGTAATGTTTATATACAAAGAATTAATTTCTGTAAATCAAAGACTTATAAACTACTGGCAACACTACTTACTCTAAGACTCAAATAACTTTTAAATGTTAATTGAGCAATACTTAGCATTCGTGCTGGTTGAGGAGACACCGCATCGAGGTATATAATCCCTTGTAGAATATTGCTATGACGTTGAAAAAATTGCCGTAGAAGATCCCCTACAGCGTAGTGGTGTACACATTGTTCCATAGCAAATAAATGACATCGTGACATAAACAATAATAGATATGAATCGCACATTTTATTTAACTACATATTATTATATCTTAATGTGTCTACTCTAAGCGCGAATTTTGTAAATAATATGGTATCTTAGGATATGTTTGTAAATCGGTCAATTCCCTGATAAGCATTGTTCTCAAATCTATCTAGATATTAACTTGTTGCTTTGCTATATCTTTACAACTACGACAAGCACTTTAGATCTAAAATTAAATACTTGCTTTTGTAGTTGTAGAATTCCATATATTTAATAGGTTATTAGAAACTATTGTTCACATTGCTATTAAATATATCTACGTTAACGCATAGATTCATAACTCCTTAAATGTTTGAGTTCTTACAGTTACATTTATAATAATTAGACGTCATAAAAATATTAAACCAACAGCATTCGATGTAAAATATTCAAGGCGTAACTCAGACGTTTGAATGGGTAAAGTTGATTTAATGTTTTTAACCATATTTCACTTAGCCTAAATAGTTGTTTATAAAGCAATCAGTAAGTTAAACAGCTACTGGAAAATCGACTAGATATGTACTCAATACTCCAGTAAATCAGGTTATATGTAACGTTTAGATAGGTATAATCTCAAAAGTAGTGTATATTTAGCTAGATAGAACTCATTAACGCACTTTTTATCCAAATCTGTAAATGCATATTAATAATGTTACTGCAAAATATCATCAATACATAACCAAAATTTAACCATGGGCAACCCTAGAATATGAAATATATATTAATTGATTACATAAATACCCATATATTAGTATTGTGAAGTCCATATTATAGACTTGAATAGAGCAATGCTTGTGCAAAGAAACACAATTCGTTTTTTTAAATTATTTTTATGATGTATGTATCATTGTAAGGTTACATAGAGTACCTAATTTTGAATACTAGTTAGATTTAAACATAATATATAAAAGCTACAGATATAAAATTAAAAAAAATACGGATAATAATGAATATCGCATAAAAATATGTTTCAATAGATTTTATATTGAGCTGTAACGCAGCGACCTCCCCTACTTCCCAATTTGAAAGAATTTTATCCACAGACAAGTTTTTTCAGTTATTATATATATTCATTAAACGTGAAAAAATAATATGTTTTTAATCAGCACTTGTTGTATGCACCTGATAATTAGATGTTTAAGTATATACTTCAACATCTAATTATTCACAACAACATTAACAACTCTTTGTGACACTAGGTACATAGCACTTTATAATGTTTTATAAACTTTTTTTATTAATGATTTATAATTTACTTGGTAATTTTCATTTATTTCATTTATAAGAACAAAGTCAACTGTATCTCAGAATATCTCGGTCCTTATCCGTGTTGAATCTCAAACAACAAGATTTAAGGTACAGTTAAGATACTTTTCTTTTCGTAAAATTTTTTAACAATTTAATCCATAAAAACTTAATTAATCCAAACTTAATCCACAAAACGCATCTTATTTTGTTTTATATTATCAAGTCATTGTAACAGTACCCTACATGCACTTAATATCTGGATAATACATTCAATATTTCTTGTTACAAATACGGAATTGATGAAAATATGTATAGATAACATATTTTCATCAATTCCATATTTGTATGGGCACAAATATTGTCTGAACTGAATATTGCCCCTCCTATGCATCTGCAAAGCAGGAACTAATAAAATATGCAAAAACTAGATTAATGCGTTCAGCTACAGTCTAGACAGTGTTTCTATTTCTCAATTACTTATTAAGATTACCATGAATCATGAGATCCTAAGGGTTGATTATAGCGCTTACGCACAGGGTGTATATTTATTTATGATTATAAATAAGCTAGCTAATAAGGTCTATCTTCTTTAGATCAAAAATACATTTTATGTGTCCGATTAAGAGTTAAGCTATAATCGGAAATATGATACGTTAACATACGCACATGGTTTGTTTCAAATGTCTATAGTATTTCGAATTATTTACGTGTAAAGCTTGGGTATTAGGTATTGGTCATCTTAAATTAATTTTAATTCCGTAAAATTTTCATAAGCGCAATGTTTACATGAAATAACTTTAATGTGTGCATTTTAGCTTATTAAATGCCCATCCGTGCACCATTTTATGGCGCCATGTAAATTAAATGTTTAATGTAGATAAAATAAATCGATTTTTAGATTTTTCGAAAGTGAAACATACTGAATTGAAAGAAACCCAATATCATTTTAAGGTAGATATTTATAATACCATGGACGATACCATAATTAAGATTTGCCTATAGTAACTAACTAATCCATCACTCATAACTGTTTACAGCGACACAATGCCAAAAGTTTTATTAATTTTAATTAAATTAAATAATTTTAATTTATGTAGAAGTTATAGTTGGGTGTGAAATTGTTGTCTGTTAAATATATTCTTTATTAAATTTGACTTAAAGCAGTGGGGTCATATCTGTGCTATATGTGACTTGTAAGAATCTTAGTACGTAGGCAACGCCGTTTTTAAATGGAAATCTCTTCTATAGTAAATAAGAATAGCTGTAAGCGGTAATTTGCGACAAGTTGTTCGCTTAATCATTTAAAAATTGTTGCCTTGAAATTTTTTAGTCACAAAAAACTGGTTGTCTCAGCTTTGAATAATCTCACGATTATATTAAATTAGAAAATATCGTATCGATTAACGTTAAGTATTTTGTATTTCAACAACATTATGCGTAAATAAACGCATGCATTGTATTATGTAATTTTGTCTGTGATCAAAATTTTATATTGTTAAGCTGAAAACGAAGCATATAATATTTATTTTGAATGCAAAATACTTGTTTACATATTTTGTTAATGAGTTTCCTACTTGTTTATGTAAAATGACTACTATAATGTATAATTACTAAAGTGTAATTATACAACATGTTAAAGTCAGGGGCGGCTTAACCTATAGTGCAGGGTGTGCAATGCACACGGGCGCCGCCGTCTCACATGTGATTAACTCGCAAATTTTTGCATTTTTCCTCCGGTGGGAGTAGCCTACTGTATAGCCTTACCTTATTTTATTAATTAAATATTTATGTGGTTACTATAAAATATAAAAGAATTGCACAAGTTCTTTTCGAGAACCTTTCAGCGTTTAAATATTAGTACATAATATATAATCAACATCAATAGAGCTCAAACGAAATAGAAATGCCGGAAATAATATTAATTGCGACAATAATAGTTACAATAATATTTTTTAGCAATATTTATTTTAATATCACTTGAACATATTCACAGAATGTGTAAACAAGTAGGTCTACTGTCATCACATGTATAATTGTAATTTCATGTTTATTCACACTAAAATATAAGTAGGTAGTTGTCTAAGTTCTGTTATCTACAAAATACCGTGCTATAAAGCATGTTGCGTGTTAATAAAAATCATAAAAATAAAATCTTAGTGAAAATAGGCTAACCTGATTGTTGAAAGTCTGCAATATAAAGGTACCTAACTTAAAATACAATGTTCAGATTTTGTAGTCAGTTGGTTTGTTACTAAGGACTTATTATAATAACTTGTTGTGTAGTGGGTAGTGCCTTGCTCACCACGATAAGATTCAGCATGTTGTGTGCATATTAAGACGTTTTAACACTTGTACACAATATAAGTATTCCTACGCGACAATGTGACCGAAATAATTGGCAAACTAGACTACTTAGAGCTTGCCAAAATGATTGGCAAACAGACTTTATTTAAATACAAAAACTTACTTAATTTTTAAAAAAAATGCGTCGATAGTAGCTGCATTTATGGTATCTTTGCCTAATGAATGCGAATGTAGATAACGCTAAGCATTTGCTATCTTCAGGATCTTTTTATTAGTAATTTGCTATTTTGAAATATTACAACGATTAATTACATACATACATTAGTTATCTAAAGTATTTTTATTTTAAGCACAGACAAGAATACTGTTGTATTATGATTTATACTTTTTTATACAATATTAATGACCATTTGTTCATTATAATGAAGGGTACATGTAATAAACATCTCACGTGTACTTTTGGTCATTGTTAACAAAGCACATTAGTCACATAACATAGTTTGAGTATTCATTGAACGGCGATTTTTTTTCTTGAGAAGTGGGTTCAGTGAAATAAAGTATCACGCACATGCGACTTGCTGTTTTATTGCTACAACAATACAAGAAAAATTAACCATCGTAACGTCAGCTACCATCGCTTATTTTCGATGGTAGTAAAAATCTCCATAATACCCGGATCCATGACCCGCGCAAATAAGAAAATGAAACACTCACAAAATAGTCATGCGAACGACAAAACATAAAAATGGAATGGGACTAATTTTGTTTTTTCAGTCTTCTTGAAAGTACATAAGTCATTTTATTCAGTCACGTATTACTGATTAAGAAACTTTATACCACGTACGACCACACTATGGAACGAACTGCCTGCAGCGGTGTTTCAGGACCAATACGACATCGGAACATTCAAGAAAAGAGGGTATAAATCCCTTAAAGGCCAGCAAGTTAGAGTTCTCTGATCTTCTGATTTCTCTTTAGTTCTTTTCAAAAAATTAATTTTTCAATGAATAAATTACGTTTCGGCCATGCTTTAGTATGCTATTTATGATACTGACGAACGAAATCGTCATTCCGGTGTCCAACATTACATTTATTTCTGACGTTATTTAATATTCTAATAATTTATAACAACATAAATTCCAACAAAAATCGCGTGCACACGAGTTGCGGCGGCGCCGCGGTCCTGGTCTACGACTGCGGGCTGCGTTATAACGTAGCATTATACGAACATCTTTTTAGCAGGCGCTATTCATTGCAAAGAAATAGCGCACTATTTTTTTCATTTTATTTATATGTTAAATTCCATGGTTAAATTAACCACTATTAATCACGGTGCGAACACGAAACACGATCGACCGTGAACGGTAATCACTATACTCGACTTCGAGCCGTACCGGGGTTTTATAAGTTAACTATATAGTAAGTAACACAAGTGGCATTTCACTTTGAAAATTAACGACTGTTGGCAAGCAAGGCTAATTGTGAGGGCAATAATATCTCATTTCTGATGTAAGCAATTTGGTGGGTTTGATCAATTTTATCGAGACATAATACCGCTTCACTATTCAAACTGTTATATCGGTTAACATACTCGTTATTCAATATTATAGTAGCAATAACTAATGGTCATCATATCTTTATCCTCCGTCACACAAACCCAAAAGGATAATTCCCAAAAGGCAGCGCGTTCGCTACGACCGACGCGCTCCACCGCTCGAATCAAAGAGAGAGCAAGCCGTTCGTTTAACTACACCATAGCAGTTGAATGTCAGAATGGGGACAACACTGACGTCAACTCGTGCCCGTTGGCTCTCACTCTTCACGAAGCTTGCTACATATTATTTATCTATGCTCTCACTTCTCAAAGTTGACAACAGGTGTTCGTTTGATTAATCATAAATTTCTCGCAAGTAAGTCCATAATTTCATTTAACATTTTTAACTATAAAACACATCTAATTGCTTCGATTATCACTTTATTTTGCAGTCTGATAAATAGGCATTATTTTTATTTGTACATTATCATTTGCAGAATTATGTAATATAGTTTCCTAGAGGAGAAATCTTTTATTTTTTAGAAATATTTTTTTGCTACTTTTTGGCGCCATTTGTTTTTTTTATAACTTTATTTTACATAGGATTTTTTTAATTTTCTGTGGAAAGAGTTAATAAATATTTGAAAATAACAGGTTCTTATAGACGAAGGATTAAAAGAAGAGAATAGAAAAGAAAACAGAAGATAAATAAATAAATATATAGAGACAAACCACACAAATTGAGTTAGCCCCAAACTAGGTTCGAGACTTGTATCATGGGATACTAACTCAACGATACTATATTTTATAATAAATACATATATAGATAAACATCCAAAACCCAGGTCAATCAGAAAAAGGTCATCTTCTGTCATGACCTGCCCAAGGATCGTACCCGGGACCTCCTGAGTATCAGTCAAGTACGTTAACCACGGAGGTCGTCAAGATAGGTGAAGACAACAAGAATGGATGGAATGGATTAGCCACTTCTAAAAATATATTTGACAAAGACTTGGCTGTATGGGCTTGTACCCTTTGCTAGCTATATATCGTTATACTTTTTATAGATAACATAACGAAATATTGCCGGCCTCCTCATAACGTTATACAAAACGTCTATTTCGAAACGATCTATTCCTCAACGACAGCGGCCAAATATATTTTAAAACAGTTTCGGTTTACATAACGAGTTTGTTTTTTGATTTATTTATTATTTTGGGTTTTGTATTTTAAACTGACTAAAATAAAATAAAATTTATTTCATACTTTTTCTGTACATTGTAAAAGTTTACAGGTATAATAATTGATTATATACACATGTATTTAAAGATCATCTTATATTTTTTTTTTCTATTTACATTTTTGTTTTTTTTTTTATATAATTTACATATTTAAAGCTTTCCTTTTAATATGAAAACATTGATTAAAATAAATAAATAATAATACATTATGAAAATATTGTTTTAATTTCGTATCTATAGATGTTTACGCTCCGTTAAGGATCAGCCATTAAGATATCATGTTGTTGAAACGCACTGCAACGACCTCTGTGATTTTGCGGTGGCGATATTACGTTATGAAAAGTGGATGGTTGTCAAATCAACCCATAACGTTATCGTTTTTATTCGGCTGTATCGTTATGAAAACGATTTACGATATATAACGCCCACCCAACCATTTACCTCCTCAAAGCGAGGGAATCAGCCAAAAAGGTCGTGGAAATAAATAGATTGTATTTTTTTATATAATGGATTCCTCTTGCATAAAATGCCATAAATGTCGTCATACACTTACAGAAGGCATTAAAAACATTGTAAGGCAACCAGTATGTGATAAAGAGTGTACCAGCTATAACCTAAATAAGTTCATATTCCTTCAAGAAGACAGATTACCAAACTGGATACAGGTAAAGGTTGAAGAAGAGCAATGGACTAAAGGAAAATTACACTGTGAACATTGTGGTTTTAAAGTAGGCTCTTTTGATTTCATATCTGGTAGAAAATGTCAATGTAAAAAAAGCATATTGCCTTCAGTTCATTTTATATCAAGTCAAGTAGACAAGCCAATTCAAATGAAATCATAGGGGTTATGACTTTTTTTTTAATTATATTCCATATAATAATAATATTACTTGATATTGAAATGAAACAAATTTAACGGATTTTATCGCGGTTTAATCACTAGCACTACACACAAAGGAATTTTGTACTGTTTTAAGTTTACTTGATAGTTCAAATGAAATTGATTTTATGTAGTATGTGTATGTATTGAATTCTTTATGTATTTAATTAATTCTTTATGTATTGAATAAATGATTAAATGAAAAATAATACAATGTAAATTTAGTATTAGTTTACTTTTCTTTAAAATATGCATTATGATAAATAATATTTATTCTACAGCCATTTGTGTAGATAATGATTCAATATCTCGACATTGTGCTGCTTGGAGTTCTCTTCTTATCTGTAAAAAACAAATATTTCAAATATTAGTAGGAAATTTAATAATCCCTGTTACAGAGTAAAACATTCAATTATATAGGTGTATACAAATGTAAATTTTAGATGGAAGGTTGTTTAATATTTAATCATGCAAAATTACTGGACTATTATTAATCATATTTGGTACATGCAACTTACTTCTGGAGTAATAGTAGGATGACTCTGCTTGCGTAGTAACTCTAAAAGAGCATCTCTTTGTTCTGTAGATATGTCAGCCTTGTAACGTTGAACAAACGTTAAAAGGGCCTGATGCCAGAGCACAGGTAGTAATCGAGAGTCCATTTGAAATCTACAACAAAATAAAATTTTTCATAAAGATATTTAGGTGATCTGTGATGATTTTTCATTCATAAGTTTTTATTAATCATTGCAGTGCAATTTTGATATTTATTTTTCAAGTCAACAATCAAAGGTCACCAACTGTTATTTGCCACTATGTTAGTGACAGATATAAATACACACATATATGTATATCATCGCTTATGCAACACAGCAGAAATAAAAAAAAACATTTTAGAGTTTTGCATGTTTTTCGACTTCCACAGAGGATCTGAAGACTGGTTAAAATCTTTGATTCAGATTGGTCTATGAGGTTAATGTCCAATATATCTATTTTTACCCGACTGCGGCAGAAGGTGGGTTATGTTTTTATTGCTTATGTATTTATGTATGTAGATTTTTAGGGTGTAAACGGCTTCAAGGATTTAAACATATTAGGTATCATTGGATTCGTCATGACAGTGCAAGTGACATTGGGTACATAAAAAATATAAAAAAAATGAAAATAGCGAATTTATGACGTCATAAAGTAAGGATGAAATTTTTTTTCCTCAAAATCCATCGAGTGGGGTATCAAAATGAAGGGGTTTCAATAGCGATTATAAATATATACATATCTTGCTGTTTTTACCCGACTGCGGTAGAAGGAAGGTTATTTATTAGAATTATTATACCAAAAAGGCCAAAATAAAAATTATTATTAAAAAAGAACACCCGACTGCTAATCCTAATGACTGACTAAAAAGGGGAAAACAAGCTTTGTATATATTTTAAATAATTGCAGGCGGGACAAACCATACTACGACACATCGTTGTATCTACTAATTTGAGCCGCCTGCAATTATTTAAAATATATACAAAGCTTGTTACCCCTTTTTAGTCAGTCATTAGCAGTCGGGTTTTTTTTTAAATAATAATGTTTATTATATATTGTCTTTAAAAATACATAAGTTTATGCTCGCAAAATACATACAAAATTACATAGTTTCTTGCTCTACTGAAAAGTTTTTACTTTCACAGTACAAACTTAACTGATGATAAATAAGAAAGGCTATTATTAAAAGTTGTCTTCTTTCTAATGTTATCTGCCTACCTTAAAAAATGAAATACCACAGCATCAACAACTCTATATGGCAGTGCATATTTTTTGTCAAAAAGTATTCTCAAAAATATAGAATTTGCTCCTGTATAGTCCATTTCAGCAATTTTCAATAAAGCTGCACTAGAGTGAAGTACTGGAACAGAGTTGCGAGCTAATACAGAACCTACTATTATAGCTTCTCTCAGTGTACAGTCACCTGCCTAAAAAAAATTAGAAACCACATAATAAAAAATCAATATTTTGTTATATAATTTCACTACTTAATTGTAATCTCTCTAAACGTACAATATGTACAAAAGAATATATATAAACATACAGACAATCGTTTTGGTTTCTATAGGTCCTATAGAGCCTCTATATAACTCTGTTTTTCTTAAATATCTCCCATGTACAGACATGGTCAGTTACAATTTTATTATATTATAGACTAGCTTTTACTCGCGACTTCGTCCGCATTAGGTAGNNTATTAACGGTTTTCTTCATGTGTAACTATTTATTGAGCTACACACATGAAGAAAACCGTTAATATCAATCTAAAATCTTAAAACAGTATAAATTCCTTTGTGTGTAGTGATTAAACCGCGATAAAATCCATTAAATTTGTTTCATTTTAATGTCTAATATTCGCGTAAACTTAAGAAAAAATTTTACGTAATTTTTTAGGCGAATAAATTAGTTACAAACAGATAAAAAGTAGCTTATGTTAATCCCCAGCCTTTCAACTATCTCTACATAAAAAAATCACAGTACTCCGTTGCTCTGTCTTGACGTGAAAGACTGACAAACAAACAAACTTTCTCATTTATAACATACTAGCTTTTACCCGCGACTTCGTCCGCATTAGGTAGCTTTTTTGGAAATTATTGTTTGTGGAACTTGGTGGGAGCCACAGTTAATATACGCGTATGATAAGTTTAACATCCTCGACAACTTATTTCATAAGTTGTCGAGGATGTATGTAAGAGTGAAAGCAATCAGTCTCCCCAGAAAATAATTTTTCCCATGGGAATGCGTTATTTTCTCGCGGTCAAAAGTAACTTATGTTCTTTTTTAAGTCTCAAACTATCTCTTTACCAAATTTTGTTTAAATCTATTCAGTAGTTTAGGCGTAAAAGCATCGGCCCATCTGAATTTTCCCGTTGAAATGCGTCATTTCCCGCGGTAAAGAGTAGCCTATGTCCTTTCTTGGGTATTAAAATATCTCCATACCAAATTTCATGCAAATTGGTTCAGTGGTTTAGGCGTGATTAAGTAACAGACAGTCAGACAGAGTTACTTTCGCATTTATAATATTAGTATGGAATTGAAATTATACACCACTTTATGAAGAGGATATATTTTTTTACTTTGTTCTTTTATAATTAACGCCCAACGAAGTGGGTCCAGGTCAGCTAGTGTATTTATAATCTTTTTTTTCAGTCACATCATTTGAGGTTACACAGATTTTTTTTATTGAATTCCGTAAAATACTAATATTTTGCCCCATTAGATAATTGTGTAATATTATAACTTACTTCCAATAGTGGCAACAATATTCCCTTCATGAATGCTCCTGGTTTGAATAAGGCCTTCCTCAAAGCTTGATACAGATGAAAGTTGAGACGCTTGTATTCTGCCAAATCATCTCTCACCCGAGGTAACAATACTAAATTGTAAAATCGTTGAGCCATCTTCTCTTTTAGATTTGATGCAAATATCCTGGTTGCCTGATAAAAAATAAATTAAAATTTAATTACTACTTATAACAGATATTGATATCAATCAGAAAAATAAGATTAAAAATAACTTTCTCAGCTTTGTTTAATACAGTCATTATCCAAAGCTCAACACCTTAACTAATAATACCTGATACATAGCTGCTGCTGACCATGTAGAGGGCTCAGTAATATACAATATTTGTTCCCAGTTCTGCAGATGAGGTATCATTTTGAAAGCTTTTGGCAACTTCCCTGAACGATACTTTTGTAATACATCTCTCACACCTTCATACATAGTTTTTATCCTGCAAAAGTTTTATGTTCTAATCAAAGCTAGTTTTAACTTTAGATTAGGCTGTTGGAATGTCTAATTTAATTCAGAAAATAAGTTTTTATTTATTTATTTAAGGTCACCAACATCAGTACAACAATTAATACAAATAAAATGTTATGCCATGAGTGTTATTTTTTTTAAGCGACTTACCACCAATTGTCAAGTCAACTACACAAACTGACAGATAGTAACTCATGCGCACATTGACTTTATGAGAATTCAGTTTACTAAAAACTATTTTAATGGCAGCCTAAAATCAGGAAATAACGTCAATAATGTTAATTTATACTATAACGGCTGATAATTAAGTCGTGATTTTTTAATCACTTGTTCAGACTTTATTTACGAACCTAATAAAAAAAAAGTGAATTACTTGTTTTTCGAGAGTTAAAGTATTTATGGATAGATATTATGATAAACATTTGATGAAATTTTTAAAAAATAATATTTTTTACATGAGTTCAGCAATTAATCGGCTCTAACTTGGATGAAAAATGATCATTAATGTTTTTTGTCTTTTTTTAGTCTGCGAAGTAACTCTGTAACGGGAAATTAATTTATTTTGATTTACAGGCGACAGTAGAGCATACCTACGCTCGCGCTTAAGGCATGCAATACAATACCATATAGCTTTTTAGCAAACTGCACTTACAATTAAAGGTTAACCACAGCATGCATTAGAATTTAAAATATAAAAGGAAAACAATTTAAAAAAATGAATGTTGAGTTCAGGCTATTAAATCCTGAACGCAAGCTCTATAAAACTTGTAACCTTGGATCAATATTTTGCAACTTCAATGTTTCAATATCAGAAAACTGTGTTTGTAACTCAGTATGCTTGTCTGTAATTTTGTCTTTGATTATATCAGCAAGAGTTCGGGTTCTTTCTTGTTTTCTTGACATGAACATTTTAAGGGCTTCTTCATCTTCTTCATTAATTTCGATGTTGTCATAGTATGTATCAGGTTCCAAGTCATCATGTTCAGATGCAGCATCCTCATGGTCTGAATCTCCTTCTACAACATAACATTATCATGGTCAAAATTTAAATACTTACCAGATATTTTTAGAAATTGACAAGGAAGTATGATTTTTAAAGTTATATAATATCTTTAGCATAGTGTTGTAAAAAGTTTAACACTGTGAAAAAAATTTGAGCAGTTGAAATCATTCATCGCAGTCATTTTACGCGCGCTTTTGATGACGTCATTTGACACATCCTTTGGTCTTTTTTATAGATATATTCAAACAATGTTTTTATTGCAATGGAGATCATCGAAGAAGCTAAAAACTTTTATACAAGTATACTACCGTACTGCACAAATGATATTAGAAATATATAATAAAGTGTTTTGTTGTATTCCAATCGATGCGAAAAACGAAGATGATGGTGTAAAATGATGAAAAGTGATAA
>JADGIL010007546.1:0-16731 GCA_020352625.1 Cactoblastis cactorum | reverse complement strand
GCGTTGACTGTTTGCACTGGCAACCCAGTAAGCGATGGGGTCGTCACATCCCTACGCCGAACGACTCTCACAACCTAATCAACGTTGAAGAACACTAGGAAGTCCACTCATGTCATGTGAAAGATACAAACTGACTCAAAGAAAACTACGGTAGATTTGACACCAATTGATTAATGGAAATATCTAAAATTATTCAAATAATACGAGCTTCGTCTATTTATATTGTTACAGTATCTACTTTTTAATACCAATTTTCAGGTAGCTATTTTAAATTGCTTATAATTAATTATATTTTGGTTTATCCAAAGGAACATCGTAAGGCGTATACTGGCTGTACCCTCTAAGAAAAAGAAGAATCCATCTAAAAATGACAAATATACTTTTTGGATTACTTTATAAAGATTAAGATAAGATAATTGTTAAAGATTAGACAAGAACCTCACTTCAAGGAGTAACTAGTTAGAAGTTACAAGACGTATGTATGCAATATAACTTGTAGCGACACAAATAACAAAAGTTTGTCATGTTTGCCTATTATAACTGCGTAACTCTCGTCTTAATAGCACTTGGGGGCAATATTAACGTAGTCTTCAATACATTACTACTTATCAAGTGGCCAATAGCTCAATCGACCTCCAGATAAACATTTATCATTCGTGTCTAGTTAAATGCTCTGACAATAGTCGCTATCTTTGGAAAACTACTTAATTGAAGACAGACTACTTATAAGTAATGATTTTCTCTTGAAACTATTTTTCTAGTAAGTTTATCTAAAGACCTTCATATTCTATTAAGTATACAATTCAAACATTTTGTTACATCAGGCGTATAAATGTAATGAACATAATTGGAATTAAGTGATGTATTCAATTTAAATAATTGATTGATTTAATTATATTACCAAAATGGATTTGAATCAATATATTTTCAGCAGGACAATTTTCTTTGTCGAATCTAAATTTAGGAGCCAAATTAACGATGATTTATCTTTTCTCGGTAATGGCTCTATCTATAGCACTGCCTTGCTCTAGTTGAGGACACATTTTATTTACATTTTAAATTTAAAACGCCATTTAAAAGAATTGTTTATGTTACACCGTAAACTTGTAAAGTTCTAGTAGATATCATAATAATCATTTTACATCCTTTTCATACAACTAAATAGACATGCGGTCATTACATTGGAAGTGATCACCGCAAATAAGGTCGCACGGCATACGCCTATGATAGACCTCCTGCTCTAACAGTTACTAAATAAAGCTAAAATTGTAACAATAAAAAAAAACTGAATTAGACAAAAAATAAATATATCAAGAGATTAAGAGACAGGTCACACAAAGTCAACCCTAAAATAAGGTCGAAGCAAAGAAAGTCAAACAAATTTCTTGCCTATATTTGTAACTAGACCTTTAAGTAATTTATGAAAAGTGAGGCAAAAGTGAGTTGCCATGTGATTTATCCAATAACAGTTGAAATAGAAATAATAACGTACATTTTCTATTTAAATCTATATATTATTATATAAAAGAACAAGGGTGACTCACACCCACATTCAACGCCCAGGCCAAGCCATAGAGGCTATAAACTTGAAATTTGGACAGCAATATTTTGTTATCACGTAGTGCTCAGATAAAAAAGGATTTTACAATCAACAACCCCTGAAGGGGTGAAAAGAGGTGTCAAAATTTGTATGGAATAAAAAAACTTTACCGATCAAATTAAAATTTGGTACGATTGCTCTCTATTAAAAATAATCAAAAGCATGTATCAGGGTTTTTCCAAATTTTGTTCCTTGGGGGCAAAAAGGAGTCGAAAAGAACCAAGTCAACAAATTCATCATCTCAAAACTGAAATCAAAATAGCTATGAACTTGATATTTGAATAAGTGTGATTTTACCATTATACACCACTTTACTTTGTTCTTTTATAATTGACGCCCAACGAAGTAGGCCCGGGTCAGCTAGTTATTAATAAATGTACAAAATTATATATGATTAATCACTTATTTGTACTCTCAAAAGATTTTAAATGAATAACGTACCAATTACCTTACTAAATAAAATTTACCAGACAATCATGCATAGAGTTTAAATTTTAAAGTCATTTTAAATGTATAATTGTAAATGTATAATCATTTTACATTTTAATCTATACATTTAACAAAATTGTAACTAAGTATGTCTGTACAATGGAAGATATTATGGGAAAATAAATATGGTGAGTATTTTTAGGACTTATAGAAGCCAAAATGTATCTTGAGAATTTTTGTCTATATGTTTGTACAAAAACTACTGAATACAATCTAATACGGTTACAGTTATATTGTAGACAGTCTAACTTAAAATTAAGCGTAGGTTTTATCTTGATAAGCCGCTTAGAATATTGCTTACCGAAATATTGACCATAATTGCTAAGTGTGCACGACGTCGCGGGCAAAAGCTAGTATTTAATAGACACAACAATAGACAAATCGAAACCTTTAAATCAGTAATAGTTCCTATCCATTTCTCGTCATGTAGCAAGCAAAAGAAATTTATTGGAGACCAAATGGAGGGGAAATCTACTGACGTACGTGTTTTAGCTATCTTCTCTCATTACAGCGAGTACAACCGAGAAATATGATATTAAGTTTATTCTTTTGTCTCATAACTGAATTCATTGTGTGATTGCAAAGACAATAAAAGGTAGTTAATGTTAGGTATTGTCGTTGAAATTTGTTTATAAATTCTACCACCCAAATGTATGAGATAATATTTTTTGACTTTTGATAAAATATTACCCAAAAACTCTGCACTAATTTAAACATATAATAAAACTGTAACTAAGTTATGTCTGTACAATACGTACATGGAAGATATTATCAACAATAAATAAATGGTTGGCCTTTTTACGATTTCTTCTTACTACACATAAAAACTACTTACCAGAAAATTTGCTATGATTTTCTCAGTCGTATCTAAGGAGCTTAACTTAAAATATTCCATTTATATTATATTATATATCTTTAAAGATAAACAAATCCTAATCGTGTTATCGAACTATCACTGATTTATTCAGGTAACGGGCCCAGTTGATTTTATAACCCTAATAAAGGCGAAAAAAACAAACAATCACAAATATCTTATGGCTAACCAGCCATATAGGAAAGCAGTGCCACTCGGCAATAATTGGTGAAAAGCACGCGTAGCTAGCACGCAATCAACCGCTATCTTTGCCACGCCGTGTAAAATTACGTGTTTCCGTCGGTAGGGTATCCAAATAACATAGTTTTTTTAGCCCTTTTTACATCCCACTGCTCGGCAATGACCTTCCCTTTCTGCTAACACTAATTCCCTATTTCTAAGCCGCTTGCTGCAAATCTGTAACTATGTCATTGATTGATGACTTAAAAACTGAATACATTTTTTTCTACTATTATATTACAATAAGTAAGGCAAATAGACACCTCTTTCTCTACATGTTAAAGAAATATAGACACCGAATCATCATCATCATCATCAGCCCATATTTGTCCACTGCTGGACATAGGCCTCCCCAATTGCATGCCACCTAGCTCTATCTCCGGCTGCTCGCATCCAGCTTCTGCCAGCNNCTACACTACGTTTGCCGAGACGCGGTCTCGAGAACTCGTTTACCCCAACAGTTATCCACCGGTTCGGACACCGAATGAAGTACGAAATATAACTATGATTAACAATCTATTTCTCAAAAAATAAAAACAATAAAAAGAAACACAAACACCTATCATGTATTCTCAAAAACCAACCAAACAGCATTATAAATCTTCTAAACAATAAACGTGAAATTAAAATAGCTACATCCATCCAGCTGTTACGTTGCATGGACAAAAATACGCTACATATTGCAAAGGTGGTTAAAATAAGATTAGGGATCCCTACGAAAGCCGTATACAAAACTTTACTCAGCGTTTGTTTCTGTAGTGGCGTAGTTTTAAAAACGTTAACTGTAACAAATAGTCGCTATTAGCCGTATATCTCCGGGTAAAACTGCGGAATCTACCAACCATGCGTTTGTTTTGAAGTGGATGCTCGCTTTTAAGCCACAAATCGACACCACGGTCCGCCGCCGCTCCCCGACCGTACAAATTACATTTGAAACGCTGTCAAACAAAATTGAACACGTTTGTTGTTATTTTTACACGCTGTTTAGAGAAATTTTTGTAAATTATATGTTTGGGATTAAGTACTTTAGCGTGGATTGCAGTAAGAATAAAATGGCTTTTCTGGTACGTAATAAAAAGTTTAGCGGCAGATTTTATTTATCTTTAATTATGAGCTATGATTTAAATTCGGGTTTTATGATTAGAGATGTAATCATACAACTGCAAATTGATATCAACAAATATAAAATTGTTAGATTATAATATACAATCGTCCTTTATATTACCCAGACGGAGACGTAACATATTTTTTTAAATATATTCTTGCGTTTGACAATAATTTCAGAGATACAGTTAAGATACTACAGTTTAGCGAACTTATCCAAAAGAAACTTCCAAACTATAGATGTAATTTTGAAAACATATTTCCTCAGTTCAATAATAGAAAAAAGAACCATGGAAGCCCTACTCCCACACCTCACAGGAGTGGCACACATGAACGAGCTATTGTTGTCAAGTTTAGTATTACCGTTTTTCTTTATTGTCATATTTCTAAGGAACCCTCCTTCGTGTTTACTTAACAGAATCGATGAAATCGCTCAATTAATATTAAAAATATGCTGTGTAATAATTCTGATTCTAAACATCAAAACGTCGCCAGACTATCATAAAAAATGAGAATGAATACCTTGATGATAATTCTGTTATTTGAAAGAAAAATGATGAACAAATTGCGGTTACGCCATGTCAGCAAAATATAAAGCGGAAAGTCTGCTTTTCATGATAATAAAATAATCCCTTGTTACACTTGAAATGTTGCCAACTGTCCGACGTCTTTTCTTCTATGTGGAGTTACGTCACGGATTTATGTTGTGGAATCCTTTGTTCTTAGATTAGAGATTTATTTAGATCCCTTTAGGTACAGTTTAGAATTCTGAATTATAATTTGTGTTACTTCATTATGAATTTTCCATGATTGATGCTAAGTATAAATCTAGTAGTAAACCTTATGAGACATTTATGCATTTTTTTAACACTAATTTCTTCTATTGTTTCTTGATGTTGCCATATAAAACTTAGTTTTTAGTGAAATTAGTAAAATAAATAAGGCACTTTATCATATCCATATTGAATACTATAACTTAGTCATGTTACTACTACTACAACGCCAAATATATAGATGGTAAAATTATCTTCTCCCATGATTTTACCTCTTGCTCTCACTATTCTATTCTGAGGTTTTCCAATCCAGCGTCCATGCCAACCAGTTAATAGAACTCTTAAACTTCGCTTTCCATGCATTATTCACATCCCAAAAATAAATAAAAAGTGTAACCTATAATACAAAAATAGCTCAGAAAATTCTTAACCTTGATACTGGCAAAGACTCCTAATACGACCCAAGACTATCTGAGCATGAAATGCTATTGACAGACAATCATTTTTTAATAGAAACTCATATCAGGTTGTTGGTATTTTCATCTATACATATAATAAAATTGTAAGTGAGCTATGTCTGTATATGGGAGATATTTAAGAAAAAAATATATAGGGGCTCTTGATAGGACCTATAGAAGCCAAAAATATTGTTTTTAGAATTTTTGTCTGTCTGTAAGTTTGAACGCGCATCACACAAAAACTACCGAACAGATCTGGATGAAATTTGACACAGCGATGGACTATGACCTAGATTAAAAGACAGGCTACTTTTTATCCAGGAAAAATGTACTATTTCCGAGGGATATAATTTATTGTAACCGAGCAAGCGGCTGAGAAGATATTAAAGTATCCATTAATTGGACAAAACTATAAATAGAGTGAACAAAATCCACTATATAAATAAATACTTAATACAGGGATAAATCATACAAAGTTAGCCCCAATCTAAGTTCGAGTCTTGTATAATGTGATAGTAACCATACGAAACTAAAAAAATATTATGATTTTGTTCTATTTTAATATTGTTCTGTTCTGATAATTGGATCCGTGGAAACAATCATAGAATGCTGTTTACTTCATTGGTTTTATTTGCATTGAAAGAAAAGAACTTAGCTTAAGCAAAGCAAATAAAAAATTGCTATATTTTATTTTTAACGGACGGTAGTTTTATATAAATCTTTTAGCCTTATAAAAGGTTGTTGACACGCAATATATTATCAGAAAACAGAATGTTTTACGAAAACTCAATTGGCTGGTAGTCTAGACTTTGGTAATATCTCGTTGTAGGTTCTAAAAATAGAAACTTATTCACCTAACGGCTTTATATTTGAAGCATGTTTTGAGAAATCATTTAACTGTAGGTAACTAAGATTTTGTACTACGCAATAAATAAATATATAGGGACAAATCAGACAAATTGAATTAGCCCCAAACTAAGTTCGAGACTTGTATTATGGGAAAAAGATCATTTTCCATAATGACCTGACAAGAAATAAAATCCGGGACCTCCTGAGTATCGGTCAAGTACGTACAGTTACACCACGGAGGTCGTCCAAGATTCCTTTGTAAATATCTTGAAATTGAAATTTTAAACTTTCTACGCTATTCGTATACTTATGTACTAAACAAGTGCGTAGTTAAAATATGATTGGAAAGTTTCCGTTAATGGAAAACATCGTTTCAAAACGTAAGCACAATAATGTTTATTTATATCTACACTATTATTATAAAGAGGTAAAGTTTGTAACTTTGACTGTTTGTTTGTATGTTTGCTGTAATCTTCAGAAATACTGGACCGATCATGAAAATTATTTCACAATCAGATAGCTACACTATTCAGGAGTGCTATAGGCTATATTTTAACGGCCAACGAAGTGGGTACGGCTAAAATTTACGTTTGGTAAAAATTCACCAAACAAACAGCACCAGAGAAGTTCTCGTGCGAATCGGTCTTTAGATTTTGTTCTTAACACCATTTAGCTTACTCCATTGCTAAGCTACATTTCTGAAACAAACTCGGTGCAGGCATGCCTCTTGCATTAGCATATACATGCAAACATGCCGACAGTGGCACGTGACCGGTAGCTTTTGAGAATACTATGAACATTTCCGAGATAAAGTCTAAACTGTATTTTCCATTCCGTTTTGTGTTTTCCTCTGTGTTAAGCAAGCATTTGTGATCTTATTAATATTGACTTAAGTATATTATTTATATATCTCATGATGGCACCGTCGACCTCTCAACCAAGAGGGTTTGAATTGAGGGCTTCAGTCAGATCATGATAGAAAATGGTCTTTTCTGATTGGCCTGGGTCTTGGATTTTTGTTGATGATTTACAGATGTATTTATTATAAAATTGTGTCATTGAATTAGTACTGCATAACACAAATCTCGAACATTCTTTGAGGTTTACTCAATTTGTGTGATCTCGCTAGTGGTACATCTCAAGGCTTCCCTCTTGGTGATAGTGCGTTATTTCCGATTAATAGCCTGTCATCTACCATTACTTTACCTGCCATATGCCGTGTACCAAACTTTTGAATATACATACTTATATGCTTTTTTAAATATGCGTTTTATTTTATTCAGTGATTTTTTATATTTCACTCCATCTTGAGTTATTGTGAACCCTAAAATTACAGGTTAAATCAATTGGTATTATTGATATAATTATATTATGTGGTCCAGAATTTAGGTACATACATTTCGCTATTACATGTACGCTGCGTGATAAAATTAAATTTTACTATGAAGTTAGTTAGCTTCAATTATTATATCCCAGAATCACTCAGAATTGAAAGAAACAAATGAAGTTTCAAATTCACAATTCTCAAAGCAAGACATTCGCTGTAATGTGCTGTCATAATTACTTTATTCACGCCTCCGACTTCGCATGCACAAAGCGTAGTACAACTCTCACGTAATAACATTGTACATTTACATTAAACCAGTGTGATTGTGAGTTCTATGTGGTTGTATGACCAACTAGCTTGACGTTTGTGGACAGAAATGTTATGTTATGGTATATTTAGATGAGTGAGTTTAACAGTTTAACTAAGCTTTATAGAGCTATCAGTTTTCTCATGCTGGTTAAACGTGACAGTTTTTTCTCAACCTGCCCTTTTCAAAATCAATCAAGGAAAAAAGCACAAATCACACATAGAATTTATAGTAATGTAATGTTATTAAATCAATTTTTTTTTAATCATGGACAAGAGCCTAAAACATTCTTAACATTAAATATTAAGAGTCTTTACACACAGAAAGGATGCTGAGCGCTCACCCTCCTGCCTCTAGTATTTCATATGAACTCAAAGGATACAAAATACCTGCCTGCACTCCGGCTTGGCCTCGGCTTGTGTGTGTTGTGGCCTTAAATTCTTACAGGAGATGGGATAGCAACCTTAGTCAGCTAAGTGTGGTCTTAGAATTTTACAATTCTTGGATTGGTTTGTTCTGTTAGATATAAAAATGCGTTATACTGTCTCTCTATTTTTTTATGCCCTAACATGTCTTCTATTGTATTATTTTTCACGATGGTAGCAGATGGTTAGATCTTATTATTTACCGTGATGAGTTAAAGTACGTAAATGATAAAGGTGAGTCTAAACATCCGCTTATTTATTGAAGAATAACATAACTAAACTTTCAAAGATAATAAATGAAAAGGTGAAAATAGTTCATCCTAAATTATTGATTTCAAAATAAGGAAATTAGTTTGCAATTTAAATAAAAATAAGTTTCTGTATTTTTCCTAAATTTAAATGCACATGCTAACTTAGAATTTTAATTTGTGGCAAATACAACTCCAATACTTCTTCTGCACGTGGTTTGCATGCCAATTTATTTGTTCTACGATGCAGCCAACTGAGTCCTGTTTTAAATTTATTTTCAAAGAGTCTAAATGAGGTTAATTTAAATGGCTACATACAGGAATAGATAAATAGATATAGGATAAAATCAGCTAGAATAATAAACCTTAACAATAGTAGGTAGATGTTTGCTAATACACATGATAAAGGAAGAAGAAAATATTGTTCTTACTAACAGGACCTGTGTCAACAGTTCACGTCAAACAACAAGTTGTACACTTACATATGTACGTATGTATATTTTAAAGACTTTTGTTTATGATTATCTTGTGTAAATAACAAGCATCTATTCACGGCTATAATAAATTCTACTATCCTACTAAAAATATTGTAAATGCAAAAGATTGGGTATGAGAATGTTTGTAAAAAATCTGCTGCATTAATTTCGATGAAATTTGATCCACGGTTACCATATAATAGATTAACTCAATGAATAAAACTCAAATAAATTTTTCCCATAATTCTTATAGAAGTGAAGCCTCATGACGCAATAGATGGGCAAAGCAGCGATGGAGAAGGCTTATTAATTTAAAAGTATCAACAGGGAGAAATTTTCAGACCGTTTTACAAAGTAATTGTGTCACAATGAGGTAGTTCCATAGGGACATTGCGAGACCCAACATGATTGCACCTGCGAGGAATAGTATTAACTTTTAAATGGCTATCCGCATTGTGTTTGTACTCAATTTTTATGAGCCACCTTGGGCTTATAAAAGATAAGGGTTGAGAGGATTTTTTTACGTTTGATTGTCATCATACTCGCAATAAAATGGTTCTTATATCCTTAGTGCGAGTTTAGACATACATACGTATGTTTAATTGCGTTGAAGAGCGACAAAATTAACACTACGCCATCTAGTATTAACATGAGAAACTGCTCTATTCCAACTTATAATATAGGTCTTAGTGTGAACAGTAGCGTCATTAGTTCATTTATATGGAAATGCAAAAACAGCATCGTCTTCACTAATATAATAAAGACTTAACTGTAACGTAGAAGGTAGCCTTCGAAAGTACGGATCTGGCTTAAAATTTTATTTTATCAAAAGATTACAGAATTACATTATTTAGAAATATTCTAAGTTATTATTTTTATCACAAATCAAAGTGCGGATACAGCGGAAACTCAGAAGGCATAATTTGTACTTTACCACCATTTACGTATTATTCTTATATTTAGCATCATATGGGCCACCACGGGAAGTACCACACTCCCACAGAAGACCGACGCCTGAATGGCGGCTATCAGCCGCCATTCTCCGTCCGGTGAATGGGAGAGCCGGAGGCCCAACTTCTCCAGAGGTGTTTTATAGGCCGGCAACGCTTCTGTAACCTCGCGGGTATTGCAGTTGTCTATGGGCGGCGGTGATCACTTAACATCTCTTAACACTTAACATAAAAAAGCATCAAATTCACGCTACAAGTTATCGTATAGATACATATTTTACAGTTTTCTATTCTTTATCTTCTATATCGTTTTTTTTCTTTGATTGTCGTAGTTTGTGTTGCTTTTGAAGGCATTTCTGATTCAAAGAGTTGAATTTGAAAAGCTTGGGTAGATCATTTCCTGCGTCTCGATTTTATTTTTGCTTTGACATCAGAGATGCAATATGATTTACATGAGAGCCACAAAGGAATTCCGATAAAAGTCAAGTTCTTTTACCGTCTTGGTCATATTTTGAAATATCTACCTACTTAAGTTTATTTGGTCTCCGAAGAACGACCATATTTAAAATCTTTATTATGATAGATTATAACTTTAAAGGTTATAAAAATATAACTTAATTACTTAGTACAACCCTAGATTAGTTTTATGCAAACGCTAGATTATTAGCAACATGGAAACAACTTCTTTCCCAAAATTGCATCTTAATTCTGATTCGAACCCATTTTCGAATCACAATGTTCACTACTACACTTCTAGACCACTAGATACAAGTCATGTATTATAAACCTGTTATACTAACGCCCTCAGTACAGAAAGGTCTCGGACCATCACTTAAAAAAAAAATAACCAGTAGCAGTCGTNNTCATTAGCATGTTGGTGACGCGAACAGAGGCTTTTACCCTCTACCAAAACGCTCAACGCGCCTAAAGAAGTTTTCACTTCAAAAAGATATTTGGACAGATCGTTCTCTTTTTCGCCCAAGATTGATAAAGTTCTATATTTCCACAAAGTTGTTTAATCAAAAATTGATACTCATTCTAAAAATATTGATGAAATCTGATAACGACTGCATAACCGACGAACAGTTAAGTTGATCGAAAGTTTTCTAGTTACACGCTCCGGGTTGCACCGTGGCAAGTTAAAGGTAAAATTAACTTTAGTGTAACGCTAGGAACTTAAATGTGCACGGTTAAATAATTCTAAGAAATTTATGGCGAAAAACTTCCGAGGTAGTTAGGTTAGTTAGCTCCTCAGAATTTTATACGCTATATATTACTGGAGCCGCTTATTATCGGAGCCCAAAACTCACTTTTGAGTTAAGTACTGTGCCACCTTAAAAATTTAGAATATCTTCTTTGCGTCGATGTGTGTACGACTACAGACGATAGATAGGTTAATTAATATGAAGTACTACCCAGAGAGACTGCCTACAATAAGTGAAATATAATTGTATATAGTAGTAAACGAAAATTTTATATTATGAGTATAAACGCCTAAAATGTAGTATTGGCGTTTTTCGAAACAGTTACGTACCTATTTCACACGCAGAGCCATTAGGCAACCATTAAGCAGATTAGCCATAGCCAATTATATAAAAAACAAGGATTAACCATTAAGCAGGGTAGGCAACTGGCAAAGACCTAGCACCGACTGGAGCCCCGTGCATACACACACCAAGAAAAAAAATTATACGTAAATATTTTTATTTTTATTTGATTTTTGATTATGTCGAGAATCGTACTCAGGACCTGGGGTAGAAGGTAAAGATTTAACAATATGCGCTTCGGTTAGACAAGATTAATAAAAACGTAAAAAAGGGCCCCGATAATTAATTGCCTAGGGCAGGACAGGGGTAATCCGGCTCTGTTACATGCATGGAAAACAAAATTGAAGTACACAAGTGATTTTTATAAAAGCAAATATAATATATTGTACTCAGTAACATTGACATAAATTATATGGGAGTTAGAAGATTCCAAGGACTGGTAAAGAAGCAGTGAAACGAGAAAATTATATGCGGCGTGGTAAATTGAAGGTCTTAGTGGGAGCGGTTCACGCGAAACCGCGGAAAATTAAAGAAAAATATACGAAAATGTATCTCGGTATTGTTTTCCTCTCAGATTTTTGTTTTTAAAGTAAGCTAGGTTAATAAAGAGAATAAAAATGTGTTTTATTTCTTATGATGTTTAATTTTTGAAGATGTTCTGCTATCTTTTTTTATGTCAGAGGGAGGCAAACGATCAGGCGGGTCACGTGAAATTAAGTGACACCTACAACACCCGGGGGGTCACAGAAGCGTTGCCGGCCTTTAAGGAATTTATACGCTCTTTTCTTGAAGGTTCCGATGTCGTACTGGTCCGGAAATACCGATGCAGGCAGTTCGTTCCGCAGTGTAGTTATACGTGGTATAAAGTTTCTTTTTCTCTTGTGCAAATCTTACAGATAGTAATTTTTATTTATTTAACCAAACTTTACCATTGCTGAAAACAACGTGCATTTTACTTTGTTAATTAAGTGCAACATAACATAAAAACAAACTATTATAAATACAAATATAGGAAAGAATCTTTTTAACCCCCGACACAAAAAGAGGTGTTTTGACGTGGATGTGTGTATACGTCATCCTGTCTGTAGCAACATAGCTTCCAAACGCTTGATCATCGAGAGTTTTCTGTTTTAACCCTCAACGCAAAAGGGGGTAAATTTGACGTGTGTTTTGTTATATTGAGTCGAGGGTAATTTTAATTTTTTTTAATTAATTACTTCTTGTCTAGTAATTTACATTTATATATTGTTATAATAAAGCTAAAAGCCGTTATTATGTCTGAACTAATATTTTAACCTAATGATATTTGCAATACTTTTTAATGTTCGTGAAATTATCAAGAAAGCTATATAATAAGGAGTTCAAGCTTATTTCCAGTAAAATTATAACCAGCTTGTCGAGTTTCAAGTATTTATCGATCTCCATGAACTTCCTTTGTTAGCAACAATAATCTCATTTTAATAACTTTTGAGTTAGTACTCCATACAACAAGTTGTTTGTAATTTGTTCGAGACCAGCAATTAATTTGAATGATTTTGTTTCAGTTACTTAAAGTTAATTTGGTGTTACATACTTTAGACCAAATGTATTTAAATAAAACAATTAATGAAATAAAAATTAAATAAAAAATTAAACAATCCCCCGACATAGTGTAACAAAACACACGTCATACTTACCCCTCTTTTTGTGTAGAGGGTTAAAACAAAGCAAAGAAAACACTCGATAATCTAGTTCCAAACGGAAGCTATGATGCCACAGACAGAATGACGTATACACATATCCACGTCAAAACACCTCTTTTTTGCGTCGGGGGTTTAAAAGATTCTTTCCTACATATATTTGTATTTATAATATTTTATTTTTATGTTACACTATGTTGAACATTCTCGATTAAGTCATCTTTGTAATAAAAAAAGAATTATCCAAATCGTTTCATCCGTTTGGGAACACACACACTCACACGTCAAACTTGTAACACCCCTCTTTTTCCGTCGGGGGTTAATAAAAGGGAATTTATGTATGTAAATGTAAGTAATGAGCGTGGTGAACTACAAGAAAATAATAATATAACTAATCTTGGAACACTTCACAGTTGTAAGACATCTCGCGTGATCATGATTACACATCGCCATAATTACAAATAATCTGTACCCTTATCACGAAAAATAATCGTTCTTTACAAAGTAATAGTAACTATCTAACTTGTATGAAATCTAGTAGCGGTGCTTCTTTGATTTTCATAGAAAATTAACGATTATGATAATTATATCGAGAACTGGTTTTTTCGTGCTCCAGTTACTGATTCAAAATTTTAATGAACTGTTGTTACAACAGAAATTTATATTAATATATTTTCAAGAAAGTTGACTTAAAATTAATAGAATAAAATTACCAAAAACATCGCAGCTTTATCGGGCTCAACATTATTTTTTCCTGGTTCGTTGTTAGCTTATTAATTGGGAGCAATTTTGCGGAGCTTTTCGATTCAAAAGTGCTAGATTCTAGCCTAATTAAATAAAAATATTTTGACTTTGTATAGGCTCGCGAGTAATTTGTAATCATGAATTATTAGAAGGCATTTAAAATTTCGTAGTGGTATGAACCTGCTGCATGCTTTTTTGGCCTGCAGCATGAATGGGCCGGCTCGTCCGGGGCACTACCATTCTCTCACAGAAGACCGACGCCTGAATGGCGGCTATCAGCCACCATGCTCCGTCCGGTGAGTGCGATAGCTGGAGGCCAAACTTCCCATTTGGGGAGCGTAGGGGCTTTTTAAAAGCCAGCAACGCTTCTATAACCCGTGACCTGTGTGTGTGTCTATGGGCGGCGGTGATCGCTTAACATCACGTGACCCGCCTGCTCGTATGTCTCCCTCTTACATAAAAAAATTGCTATGTCAAATTACAAAATTAAAGTTGTGATAGTTTCTTTGTAAAATATATCACGAAAATGTACTGACTGTGGGATAGTACTCGTGATCGCGTGTGGGAAATAAGAGTCTCGTAAATAATCTAACACTACGTTTCGAAATAACACACTGGATAAAAAATAAAGTAGATCAAGTGATACAGCACGAATGAGGATAATCACTAATGCGATGCCGAGCGCGCCAGTCAACCTATTTGAGAGTCAGTCTGTATAAGCCTTCTTACTATCCGATGCATTTTCGATACGTCACGTACGAAAGTTGGTAACTAAACGAGCATCAGGCACTTTCTTTGACTATACGGAGTTGCCAACTCGAGAACTGTTTTATTACTGTTAACTTAATGCTTGTCGTCAATTTGTACCCAGTTTTATTTATTTTTTTGTTGATACGCAATAATTGCACTAAACTTCTGCATTCGATTTGGTAGCATACTGTGAACATGCCATAATGGTAAGCACACAATTAAAAATAAATTTTATACCTATGGTTCTTACATACTCTCACTCTTGTTTCCTCTGTAATGGCACCACTGAGATATAATTTTTATAAATTACAGTACTCTAACAAGAAATATGTATTCACTGTATAAGAAGCTACATAATAACTAGTCCCAATAGAGTCCGTTTTTTCTCGAGTATAAGTATTAGTAAATAATTATACAGATACAATATCATGTCTTTATCCCTTATGGGGTTGACAGAGTCAAGCGTCACGAGACTCGAAGGCCACACTTAGCAAAACGGTGGGCTTATTGGTGGAATGGAGATTCAGAAATAGGTTGCTAGCTTATCGCTATGAGAATTCCTATTTCAAGCCCTTTCCCTTGATTGACTTTTACAATCTGCGTGGGAAGAATAGCAGCTGGCTCGTATTCATTAAATAATAACAAATTTTTTACACAGAAAATTTTTTTGCCCAAGCTTTTTTCATCATCTGGTGGCGTTACAGGCGTAACACAAATTTCAACTTCGTGCAGTTATGTAACCATTGAGTAGTTCTCTCATTAGGAGCCGATCCTGGGTGCACTACCAGGTTATACTTGTCATAATAATGCATTGTCACGGGTAATAAAGATACATGCCAAATATCAGATTAATCGGACACTGGGATGCGGGTGAAATTTAACTTACAACTGCACAGGTGAAAGGAAATAAAAGCTGGTTAAAGTAACCTGCCAAGTGCAACTCGCACACGAAAAGTCCATTCCATTATATAGACGGCAAAAATATCAAGTTCGTTTTATGGAAGCTCTTCTTAATTATTTATTTTCTTTTTAATATCTGTTGTTATAGCAACAAAAATACATAATCTATGAAAATTTTAGCCTAGCTTTCAAAGTTCATGATAGTCAGGTGCCAGCCTGATGACAGACGGTCAGACAGACAAACAAACAAACAGCGGAGTCTCAATAATAAGTAATAAATAAATGAGATCCCTTTTACCCTTTAGGTACGATAACTCTACAAATCCAATTAAATCGGTGTGTTTATTTAAAATGTTCAACAAATAAAACTAGGCGGTACAAATATTTCCCGGTTGTATCGAAAAACTCGCAAGAAGTACGGTTTCATTTATACCGGCCTGAATGTTTTAACACTTTTCCTCGACGCTGTACCCTCGCTTCACCCAGATTTACGTGTTCCGGTCGGACAGTCGAAACGAAAATACTTTAAATATACATGCAATCGTATTCCGAATGCGTACACGTTTTTCAATGGAAAAGGATAATACTTTTGCTTACCGATGGTATTAATTAAAATGTTTGAATGCATTGTATCACCGAATTTCATTTATATCTGTTTATTTTGTCAATTGAGCGATTTACGAGTCTTGTGCAATTTATGTTCCAATTAATTGAGGGGTTTGTGAACCGCATATAACAAATAAATTTTATAATAAGAATTAAAATTGAATGATTTATAAATAAGGCTTAATACAATACAATACAATACAATACTCTTTATTGCACCAAAATTAATACACGTAACAAAAACAATACAAAACAAAGAAGTAATTGGTACAAAGGCGGACTTATCACTAAAGCGATCTCTTCCAGCCAACCTTTGGGTGTAGGAAATAGAAATAAAATATAGGCGCAGTATAAAGTAAAAGAGAAAAAGAAATAAAAAATACATAATAAAAAATAAAATAAAAAA
>JADGIL010007541.1:599-19618 GCA_020352625.1 Cactoblastis cactorum | reverse complement strand
GAATTTGGAATTATTTTCTATAAAATTTTAACTTTCAATGATACCAAAACCAGCCCAATACAAATACTATAGCCAAAGATATTTTATTACAAGTTCATACATACTATAATGCGAAAAGACTTTTTCCCCGACCTAATACGTCGATCAGTTTCGGTAGCCAATCAAATACACGGTGTTTACATCTGTTTCCGAACAGGACTAAATTCACTAACAAATGCAATAAAGATCTATTTTTTTATGTAAGAGGGAGGCAAATGAGCAGGCGGGTCACGTGATGTTAGGTCATGTCACCCGTGAGGTCACAGAAGAGTTGCCGGCCTTTAAGAAGCACCCGCTCTCCCCAAATGAGGAGGGTAGGGAAGTTGGGCCTCCGGCTCTCCCACTTACCGGACGGAACATGGCGGCTGATAGCCGCCATTCAGGCGTCGATCTTCTGTGGGAGTGTGGTACAGCCCGGAAGAGCCGGCCCATGCATGCTGCAGGCTAAAATGCATGCAGCAGGCTCATTCCACTACCTATTATCTATTGTGTCCAGAAACTAAAAATACACCAGCCATCAAGGCAACTCGTCGATTGAACTAACATCGCCTACGCTGATTGTTTCATTTCCTTCGAAAAGATTTATGCCAATTTTATCATTCGCAATATTGCTTTTAGCGAGAAAGCTTTAAGTTTGCACAAAGCTCAATGTTGTTCTACGTTACATTAAACATCTTATACTGTATATTTTTCCAAAGGGATTTAAATTTCGTATCTAGGTCAGACTCTAGCATACTTCAGCGAAGAAATAGAAGCTATAATGTAATTAACCAATAATTTTTTTTTATGTAAGAGTGAGGCAAATGAGCAGACAGGTCACGTGATGTTAAGTGACAACTGCAACACCCAACGGGTCAAAGAAGCGTTGCCGGCCTTTAAAAAACCCCCAACCTCCCCAGTTCGGGCCGAAGTTGGGCCACCGGCTCTCCCACTCACCGAACGGAGCATGGCGGCTGATAGCCGCCATTCAGGCGTCGGTCTTCTGTGAGAGTGTGGTACTGCCCCGGACGAGTCGGCCCATTAATGCTGCAGGCTAAAAAAGCAGGCTCATACCACTAGTAAATATTTTTGGATAAATATTTAATACGGATTGAGTTAACCCTAAAGAAACTTCGAGGCTTGTTTAACTAATACTAATTTTAAAGATATTATATTTGACTAGCTCAAAGCAAAGTGATATAACACATTTAGACACTAAATTACTTTGGTTAAATCCAATGTGATAGTTTTTCCGTAAAATATAACTACAAAAGAGTACTGGATGAAGGATGTAGTAAGTTCGCTAGCTTACAATATGTACAAAATATAAATCAACGTCAAAGACCAAAGCCAGTCAAAAATACAATTGTTCATCTTGATCTGACTGATTTGATTCTGGGACCTCCCCGACAGGCTTCGAACATTTTCCTTTCTTTTCTTTCCATTCAAATTTAGTATTTAGGTTTTTGTTACACTGTAATTAGTTTGTAGTCTCAATTCTTACCATTAATTATTTGTAAAGTTTAAATAGATAAATAAATCCCCAGGCGCAGTGGATAAGGATGCTGACGAGGAAGAAGGCTCAGCGGGGGCAGCGCCCGCTGATGACACGGAAGACGAGGAGACAAACAAGCACATCTTGCCACTCGCTGCACACCCACCCACCATGTAAATATCATTAGCAAAAAGCACAGTTTTCTAAAAGCTCACGATTTTTGTCTACAATCATTCTTATTATTAAGAGCATTTGAAATTACAATATTAAACCCCAAACTTAATGATGGAATTATTATTATTTTTAATGTAAAAATGTATCACATAAATTTAATGGTAAATTTTTGTATGTATGTTAGGCATAATCGATTAAGCCATGAAAATGTAGAGAGATAGACTTTTTTAATTGTTATTAAAAATGAAGTATATAATAAATTATATGATTATGACAAAACGAAGTATATGCATTTTCTTACAGTGAGGTGTCGGCCAGTCAGCAGGACTTTTTCAAGATGCTTGACGATAAAATAGAAAAGGTTTGTAAAAAAACTTTTACAAATAACCGTAAAGATTATTTTAACAAAACATGCAAGAGTAAAAACATTCAAACATATTCATTTGATTTAAAATGATCAAACGTAAACGCTGACTTATATTCTTTCAGGGTAAAGATTACGATTCCTCCAGTGAGACTGAAATACGACTAGAGCAGGAGCGAAGACGACTTTTAATCGAGCAATGGCGATCTGCGTCACAATCGTCGCAGTCTTTCCAATCGCAACCAAGTCCTCCGACACCTGCTAGACGCCGCATCCCTAGACCTGTTCCTCAACCGCCAGAAAGACAGAGTAGTCCTGGTACTGCTAGAAGATGTTACAGACAACAGCACGTCCCAGACGGCATGTCGCCACCTCCACGAAGAGCACACAGTGCACAGTCTCACCATGCCGATCCACGTCAAGCCAACGGTGACAACTGGCAGGATCCGTCCAAATCACCAGTCAAAAGACCACAAAGTGCCGGCGCTAATTGGAAAAATAATCCTAAAGTTGTTCCGTATAATCAAAAACCAAAGAAAAATGAAGTCAACGAACAGCAAAGAGCTAATCAAAAAGATGATACTGGATCTAGTCAAGAAGTATCTCAAATTACATTCAATCCAACATTCCAAAGCCATAGTCCTGCCCATTCTGCGAAATCAGCGCAACCGTATATTACACAAATAATTAGCTATCCTATGTCTCAACAGGTGACACCTCCATCCCCTCCTAAGTACATAGCTCCACCAGAGGAATACCAAGATCCTCAAAATCATGTAGTAGATAACAAATTTAATAATACTCAGAGGCAAACGCCTGTTACGCAAGCCAATTCACAGTCACATATATATTATATTCACGGGAGTGCAACGACAAGTGTTACACACGCAGATCTAGCACAGCAAAGACAGCAGACTGCAATACATTTGCAGCAATATGTAGCTATGAAGCAAGCTCAACAGCAAATGTTTAGTTATATGCAAAGAGGTCCACATACAGTATTTCCAAATATGGAATACGGACAGGTACCCAATCCCAATCGAATGTATGAGGGAGAAGAATTTGTTCCTCAGTATTCTCATCCGGCAATGCGACCTCATAGCGCACCTACGCCAGTAGGAGTTGTGAGACCTATGCCTGTGGCGCCTGGTTTTATGCCTGATGGATCTCATATGATGCCGATGCCGATGTGGCCACACATGACTCCAGTAGTTTCAACGATGGGGCCGTGGATCCCTGGACAGGTACCTCCAGAGATGCAATATTATCCGCAGTCTCAGTTCATGCCAATGTACAGGCCGAATTCGGCGGGTTCAGCGGGAACTCTGACGAGGTATCACAAAAAGGAGAGTGATGGTGAAGTGAAGAATAATTTGTGCCAAAGCATAAATCTAGTCAGGCAAAAGTCAATCGGACAAATCGTGTCGATACCAGGCCAAGACCTGACGGTGTGCAACAACGCCAGCGACAGCCCCAGCCCAGCGTCCGTCAGCACGGACAGCGGGGTTTCCCCGGGCAACAGTGTTCCCAGCTCCAAAAACTCTGGGTTTAGCACCCCGTCAAGTGGAACTGATACTTACGCTTTAGATACCAAAAACAAGAAAAATAAAACTGTCCCATTAAACACGAGATCTTTAAAAAATTCAAAGAGTTTAGATTCTTAGTAAGATTTGTAATTATGTAGATTTTCTAAATGTATGTAGCGTCTAGTCGACGATACAATGTATAGTGAAATTAGATTCCAAAGTGCTTATCTTTGTATATTTGTGAATTTATTCGGACATTTTTTTATGGATCGGTGTTACAGCTCTTATCAATGTAGTTTTTATTAATGTAATATTTGGACTTGACATTACCGTTTCACTCATTCAGTGTTCTATTCGTTTATTGTTTACGAGACTATGTAGCTATACTCTTTAATTAATGGTTCTGAATAATGAGCATAAAAGAGTATCAAAAATAACAAATGTAAAATAAAATGTATAATGTGAGGTTCTTTACACAATATGGTATTACATTTCATTATGGTATTTAATATGGCTTATTTTTCCTTGAACTTCTGTTTTTTTGGAAGGCATGCTAAGTCAAAGGATGTTTTCTTTGAACACGATAGAAGGGGTGATTAATTATGGCCATACTTACGCAGGTCTAAACATTTGATGGACACCCGAAGGATTTATATAAAGTCTGGATTGTAATGAATGTACCTAAATTGATTGAATTTCGATCATCGACTGTTTAATTTTATTTTTAATTGCGGGTAGTTTTGTTATTTTTTGTATTTTCGATTTGGAACTTATAGAAAATGTCTAAATGTATGTTTAGATAAAGACATGTAATGGTAATGGTACTAGAATGTGCCGCAGATGCATTTTAATATCCATTAATAAATAAATAATACCGATATGTTTACTGGTTTTTTTTTTATTTTTCCTCCATTCTGAGTATAGTGCGGTTATTATATCGATACATTTCTCTAAAAATATAAATAAGTAAATGCCCTTCATGAACAGCAGAGGCAAAAACTGGATTTTTCTTTTAGCATTACTTCTCTGCAGTATCGTCCAAACATTCTTGTAATTTTTGGCTTTATTGAGATATTTTGTGTATATTAAATACTGATGTGAAATGTTTTAGATTTTCAGGTCAGGTTAGAAGCACTCTTAACGACGAGCGTGCATGAAAAGATTGATGAATGTGGAGGAAGCAAAGAAAATAATTATGTTAGGACCGTATTAAGCGGAAGAATGTAGTATCTACCCAATCCTATGGGATAAAGGCACATGTATGTATGTTGATTTTAAATATCGTGAACTAGTACATATGTATACTTACCCTTTTTGGGTTCCATAGGAACCGTAGTTAAAACTGTAGTTTTTTTTTTTAATTTGGGGCTATTAAAGATTATTGCAGTAACTGACTGTGTGCATAAGTATAGATTTTATTTCAAATGTGTTAATTTTAAACAGCCACATTGGTACAGTGGTAAAGTCCTTGCTTTCCGGGTTCGAATGCTGGTCAGGTCATGATGGAGAAAGTTATTTTTCTGATTGACCTGGGTCTTGGATGTTTATGTTTACATATGTATATATCTATACATATAATTAAATTGTAATGAGCTATGTCTGTACATGGGATATATTTAAGAAAAACATATACAGGGGCTCTTTATAGGACCTATAGAAGCCAAAACGATTGTTTTTAGAATTTTGTCTGTCTGTCTGTATATTGGTACGCGCGTCACACAAAAACTACTAAACAGATCTGGATGAAATTTGAATTTGTCACAACGATGGACTATGACCTAGATTAAAAGATAGGCTACTTTTTATCCCGGAAAAATGTCCGGTTCCCGAGGGATATAATTTATTGTAACTAAGCCAGGGGCTGTTATAGTATCCAGTAGGTCGGACGAAGTCGCGGGCATTAGCTAGTCTATTATAAAATATAATGTCGTTGAATTGGTACAGGTCTCGAACTGCACTCAAATTGATTAAAAAGTAACCATATTCTGATCTGAAACCGACAGGTAACTGTCTTACTGAAATTTAACTAAAGTATTGATTTCTGAACCTCGCATCTATTTTCATACTGTCAATGTAATAAATTATTCAGGGAAGTTATGACGTACTAGATATATAAATATGTATTGCAGTGCATTTGTCGTCATTGGAGAGATCGCTTTGTGGTCTATTTGTATAGATCCGAGCCACTGACCCGAGAAGTCACGGGTTCAAACCCCGGTACATAATAATCTATACATATAATAAAATTGTAACTGAGCTATGTCTGTACATGGGAGATATTTAAGAATAAAATATATAGGAGCTCTTTATAGGGCCTAGAGAATCTAAAACTATTATTTCTTAAGTTTACGTGAATATTAGACATTAAAATGAAACAAATTTAACGGATTTTATCCCGGTTTAATCACTACACACAAAGGAATTTATACTGTATGTTATACTGATGCTGAAAAGTAAACGTCGGAGCTCAATAAATAGTTACACATAAACAGTATAAATTCCTTTATGTGTAGTGATTAAACCGCGATAAAATCCGTTAAAATTGTTTCATTTTAATAAAACTATTATTTTTAGAATTTTTGTCTGTCTGTCTGTATTTACGGAGTTGGATGAAATTTGGCAATTACGGATTACGGACGGTAATTACGGATTTGGATGAAATTTGGCACAGAGATGGACTACGACCTAGAATAAAAGATAGGCTACATTTTATCCCGAAAAATGTTTGGTTTGAGATATAATTTTTCGTCAAATCTACGCGGACGAAGACGCGGGTATTAGCTAGTGGACAATATATATGAAAGTATTATAATAGATATAGTGTTTTTGATTTAGTATCTCATAACACTAGTCTCGAACTTATTTTAAGGCTGTATATTATCATAGTATACGTACCTATCTATGTATTCTGATAACATATAATTGTTAATAGATCCATTTCTATCGAAAACTTTAACGTCTTAAATAAATATCGAAAATATGTTAAAAATTACATTATTTGAGAGTAAATTACTACGTTCTGACTTTAATTGTATTTATTTTTTAATATAGTTAATGCCTTTATGTTTTATAAACCAAAAATGTATCTTGAAAACGAATTTATAATAAAGGACACAAATCTAAACATATTTTGAATAGACCCCACAAAATGTTTTGAGGACACAGCCAAAATATTATATACAGTTTACTTTGCGCTGATGGCTATTTCATTTTATCGACGGGACATTATTATGTAAATAGTTCGTTGGGTCTTTTATTTCTTATTTTGTTACAGTAAGGCTACATATTAAATATATTATAGTATAATAAAACATCAGAAAGGCAGGTGTTCCTTATTTTTAACCCCCGACAAAAAGAGGGATGTTACAAGTTTGACGTCTGTGTGTGTGTGTGATTCTGACTGTGGCAACATAGCTTCCAAACAGGTGAACCGAATTGGATAGTTTTTTTTTGTTACAATATATAAAAAACCTCCGCCCTCCCCATTTAGGGAGGACGAAATGGGGACAAATAGTGGCTTTTTATAGACCGAAGTTGGGCCTCCGGTTCTCCCACTCACAGGACGGAGCATAGCGTCTAATATCTAGGAGCAAATGTGTCTTAAGAGAGTTGGGACTTCAATGTTTATCTATATATGAGTTACTAGCTTTTGTCCGAGGCTTTGCTTGCGTCAAATTCGGGGGATGGGGGACTAGAAAGAGACAAAAAGTAGCCTATGTCACTTTCCGTCCTTCGCCTTTCCTTAAAATTCATACTATTATTATAAATGCGAAATTTACTCTGTCTGTCTGTTACTTAATCACGCCCAAACCACTGAACCAATTTGTATAAAATTTGGTATGGAGATANNACAAAAAAAAAAAAACAACATATACCAACAATAAAATTAAACCTGTCTGAATAATACACACACAATTCTGATGTACATACACTATGGGAATCCTATGGGAATTCTGGATATTATCACTGCTTAAACCTATATGAATTTCCAAAAATATTCCAACATTTAAATTTGCAAAATCGGTCCAACCGTTCTCAAATTTTATCGAAACAAACGAACAACACTATACACACATATAGAAATTACAATATTATTTTATTTATATATTGGTACTCATACCAACTAACCTTGTATACTTACTGAATACAGTAAAGTTTTTCCTGTTTTAATTACAAAATCCACTCATGCGTCATTAGACAAGCCTCAAAGGACATAGTGGGCCATCACTGTAATTATTTACTTTGAAAACTACAGTTTTATGTTTGTACTAGGTCGTATGTAATTTCACATATGTACTCAAGTCAATATTCATACCTTTATCATTACCTTCAAATGTAATTAAAAAATCAAAATTAAATCAAAATATTTATTCAGAAATTAGACCTTCACAGCCACTTTTTCACGTCACCAATTAATACACATTTAAATATCATTCAAGCTATAGACTACCAGCATTTCGGAACGAACACTGCTGAGAAGAAATGCCGAAAGAAACTCAAGCTGTTATGGTCCCTATTATGCCGGGAAATAATAAAAGAATTAAAATCTAATAGATGTAGTCTACTGCGCATTCTACTATGTATAATGTATTTGTATCGAGCACGAAAAACCATCGTTCCCGTTTTGGTTATCGTAATCGTTAATTTACTATGAATACAACCTTTAAGCTAGAAATCTTATCTAGACTGGGAGCAGCTGTTTCACAAAGATGCTTCCCTGTTGTCGCTTGCAATGCTTTCACTGGATTCAAACCTGTAACCTCCAGTTTACAACGCAATGCCTCGATCACTGGGGCTACGAATGTGTATTGTGTGTATTTTTTTTTATGTCAGAGGGAGGCAAACGAGCAAGCGGATCACGCGATGTTAAGTGATCACCGCTGCCCATAGACAACGGCAACACCCGCGGGGTTACAGAAGCGTTGCCGGTCTATAAAAAAACCATGCCCTCCCCATTTGAGGAGGGCGGGGAAGTTGGGCCTCCGGCTCTCCCACTCACCGGACCGAGCATGGCGGCTGTTAGCCGCCATTCAGGCGTCGGTCTTCTGTGGGAGTGTGGTACTTCCCCGGACGAGACGGCCCATTCATGCTGCAGGCTAAAAAAGCAAGCAGCAGGCTTTATCACACTACAAATAATTAAAATAAAATTGTATTTTTAAAATAAATAAGACAGTAAATTTTAATGCACAATTTATTACAATGACGAATCGTGTCCATTTAACTCGCTTAGGCTAATAACAGTCAAAACTTATAATCTATTTTATTTCAACGCATAAACAAGTAACAAATTCTATTGTTTCCGTAAAAATAACATTTATATATTACAAAGCAACGATCATAATGTTTTTATTTTAAAACATAACGGCAGGCGTGAGTGCTTCGGACAAAGCCTGTCCGTAAGCATACGACAGGTAACTCAGCGATCTTAGAGCCGAGTTTAGGAGGAATCCTAATCCACCTCTGCTGTTTGCAGCTATTGCTTGATCTTCGTTGAGATTAAGGAACATGTTAGAAGCTCTGACTGTTAACTTCAAGACGGCCGCGGCCTTACGTATTAGTTGGGCAGCCGATGAATTGTCTGGAGAGTCCAAATAGTACTGAACTATCTTGTTGCAGTCTTTGTCGTCCTTATCCTTGCATACAACAGCCATGAAATCGACCAACTGTATAAAAAACGGATAAGTTATTAGCTCATGTAAATTAAATAGGTGCTATGGGTATGCTCGGCAATAATATAAGTAATTAAATTAAAATTTTTAAATACCCCATAATATAACAAAACACACATGTTAAACTTCTAACACCATTCTTTTTATGTCGGGGGTTAAAAATATGGCAAACAACACTATTGATTAAGTCACCATTCTAACAAAAAATTAATTATCCAAATCGTTTCACCACAGACAGAGTGACACAGACACGTCAAACTTATAACACCTTTCTTTCACGTCGGGGGCTGAAAATAAATATATGTGTGAATCGGACTCGCACACGAAGGGTACAATGGTACCCTGTCGTATCTTTGAGTAACAGCCTAAGTTACAGTTCTATAAAGAAAGTCTCGAAATTAAGTATAGGGCTAACTCAATATGTAATTTATATCTATTTTAGGAAAATACAGGAATGCGCTCGGATGAAAATCAGTTCTTGTAGTTTAATTTGAATATTAAATTAATGTACAAAATGCTTACCGGTTGCAGAGCATCCGTGACGACCTGAAGATCCTTTTTCAGATAGTCATTGTACATTTGAGGTTGGATGTACACATCCGGCATGTCTTCGTTCAAAGTATCAATAAAGGTGCTTACAGGAGGCAAAGTGCTAAAACAGAATATTAATTTTTTTAAACAATAAACAATTTGTTTGATTTTGTTCGTCATCACTTCAATAAAGATGATAACTGCTATGATTATTTCGACAAAGTTCCATTTCCAGAATCGTGTATTAGAAAATAAGTCTTAATGTGTTCAAGAGAAACCATGTCAAACGAGACTTGTTGAAGTCTGATCATTTAATGTCATTTATATGCGATGAGCTGTGTTTTGCCGCCGATTAATCGCACTTTATTATCCCCAGAAGGCGTAGTTCTAACGATTTTGTTTTAGCAGTTGTAAAGTGCCTCTCAATCAAGAGGTTCCGGATTCGACTCTTGGTAAAATCATAATAGTATTTTAGTATTTTATAAATATCCAAGACCCAGGGTCTTGGATATTTATAAGTATTTATTATAAAATATAGTGTCGTTTGGTTATTATCCCATTATACAAGTCTAGAACTTAGTTTGCTGCTTGTTTTATGTCAGAGGGAGGCAAACGAGCAGGCGGGTCACGAGATGTCAACACGCCGCCCATAGACAACTGCAACACCCGCAGGGTTACAGAAGCGTTGCCGGCCTATAAAAAACCTCCGCCCCGTTTGGGGAGGGCGGAGAAGTTGGGCCTCCGGCTCTCCCACTCCCATTTATATATATGATAGCCGCCATTTAGGCGTTAGTCTTTTGTGGGAGTGTGTAACTTCCCCGGACGAGCCGGCCCATTCATGCTGCAGGCTAACAAAGCAAGCAGAAGGCTCCACACCACTACAAGCAGTAGCTCCATACCACATATTAAACTCAATTTGTGTGATTTGTCCCTAAATATTTATTTATTTAACTAAATGACTGAACTTACCAGTTACCGTCCATATTTCTCTCGGCTGCCTGTTGAACAACCCCCGCGACCAATGCATTGTGGAACATGGGATCCGAAACCGGTGGCCTACTGATGACTCTGAAATTTTCACAAAATCAAAAAGATAATATAATAGTACTAGATATTGACCGCGGCTTTGCACGCGCATCTTTTGAAAAATAGTAATATACGTACATATAACTTAAGCTCCACTATATTTTTTATAATATTTTAACCATAGTAGGTATAAAAAGTTTCATTCAAACTTGCATCCCCTAATTTACCTCCTTAACGTTGAAATTTTCCTTTCTTAGTGTTCACTTACGTTATATAAATATTCATGCAAAATTTCAGGCTTCAGGTTCAGTGGTTTGAGCTGTGCATAGTTATCTGGTTATGTTAGTCACCTTTCTCTTTTATATACATATTTACATATATATAAAAAAAATTATAGCGAAACTTTAACAACCAAGATTATCGCTCGTGGTGGCATCAGAATAAAATATTATTGGAGTTTTCTTGTATAGTTTTTACAAAATTTCGCGTACTATACGCTTTAAGAATAAGTTCTTCTTACGTACTCTAAAATTGTGAAATGAGCTCCCTGCCGTGCATTTCCCCAGAGACTACAACATGGAGTTCTTCAAGAATGGGGTTAAAAGATTCATTCAGGGTTAGCAACGTGCGTGTGGCACCACTGATATTGCGGGCGTCCATGGACTGCGGTGACCGTTTACCATCAGGTGGGCCGCATGCCTGTTTACCAGCTTCGTTTTATAAAAAAAGTCAATCCCTTACAAGTTGTCTAGCGCACGTTTAAAAGCTTGTTTGCACACTCTCACGTTCTCTCTGTACGGTTGGTCCGGCACCACGACTCCTATATCATGTAAATCGACACTGCCCAGGCCTAAAACGTCGACAGCAGTTACCTCCACCAAGGAAGCGGCTACAGCCGTGAGACATAACAAAGTTACACGCAACATTTTGACCAGCCCGTATCCTGCAATAAAAAATTAATTAAATGAGTATTTAAGGACTGAATTACTAAGCGAGCCCAAAAGTAAGTTCGGGACTTGTGTTGAGGGATATTAACTTAACGATACTATATTTTATAACAAATACATATAAACATTCAAGACCCAGGCCAATTAAAAAAAAGACCCGACCGAGTATTGAATCCGGAGCTTCCTGATAAATTGGAAATGGGCACGATTTTCTGGTTCTCGATTTTTGATTATGTTAAAATGATCCCACAATCTTGCTATATAATTGCAATCAGTTAAAATATTTATTTCCAATATTTAAACAAACGCAAAGTCTCATGGCACTCCTAGATCTAAATTATTTTCATGTAATTTTTTTAAATATTCATAAATATTAGGATGAACGAGTACTTAATTTAAGTGTACACAAAAAATATTCTAAAAAGAAACAAAAGATCGTGTTAATACTTACTCGTCGTTATGTGTGGAAAATGATCAGAATTTGCCTATTTTATACCGCACTCAATTATTAACACTGATAAAAAAATAATATCAAAAATTTGTTATAATTTGGTGTTTCAAGACTAAAACGACCGTTTGAAATAATAAAGGGCGTGAAAAATTATATAATTAGCTCACGCATAGTAATTAAGCAATTATATTATATTAACGGTAAATTTATTCAGTTCGGTGTAATCCGTAGAAGATATGATTAATTACAATAGATAAATAATTATATAAATAGTCTTTAGGGTCTGATCTAAATACCTGTCCGGCCACGGTTTGGTGAGGTAAGTGGTTATCAGAATACAAACAATATCATCAAAACTATATTGCACTGCTATGGAGTCCATTTTCCTCTGTTTAATACCCTTTTATCCATATATTACCTTCAATATATATATCGTTACAATAACTTGTTTTAAATTTTTCATACTTGTTTGGCAAAGCAAAATCTTTTAATGTGCCAACAGAATCACTTCCCTTGCAGATTGTAAAAGTCAATCTAGGGAATAATAAATTAAGATTATTTTAGGCGATGGGCTAGCAACTTTTTGGTTTAGTCAACTGTACCCATCATCCAGTGGACTTAGAGCATCGCTTGTCTACTACTAGAGCATAGGTCTCATTATTGAGTATAGAGTGGATTGGGTATCCAAAACGTATAAAAATACAATATTTAATATTCTTTTTAAGGGATAGGAACGTCAAAAAGTATTCATCTGAAGGTCTAGTTTTATAGATTTGTTTGTAGATTTTTGCCCGGTAATGGGACAAGCTGAAGACTAGCTTTCTTTTTTTGCAGACTCGAAAATGCAACGTGTAGTAGTATTGTGTGCCTTGTTGGGTTTTTGGTCGTGCTTGGCCGACCATATAAATTACAGGCCTAAATTTGATGCAGTCAACAGAGCTTCTGTCGTTCTTAATACTATGCTGTAAGTTCACCATCATTCGTTAACCCCCGATACAAACAAGGGGTGATTTTTTATATATACATATTTTTAAGGTTGCGTACCCAAAGGATAAAACGGCCTATTTGTATTGTGTTTATTTATCATTTGAGTTTTTTTATTTTTCATCGACGATAGCGTTTAGGCGGGAATAATTTAGCAAATGACAAGTGACAGCTGTCAGTTCAAAAACCATGCGTTCTGTTGCAAAATACTTCCAAGGATAACAACTCATTGATACTTGAAACATCATCAATTTATCACATTCATTCGGAATACCATTTTTTATTTAATACTAGTAAATTGTATATTAATATTGTAATAATGAACGCTTCCAAGCATTAGTTTTAATTCGTAAATTGATTTATGTTTTTTCATGAAATTCTAGAAAAGTAAAAAACATAAATAGTTCACCATTTTAATTCTTAAATTCTAAGAAAACAGTCCAAGTTTCATTGAAATGATTTTTGTAGTTTTATAAATATGGTAATCCACGTATATCAGGACATAAATGATAAAGGTACTTAGGAAAATAACGTCAATGCAAGGATTTATTTTTATTGTACTTTTATTTACAGCGTCCAAAGAGAATATTCTGTACTTGAACCCGAACTACATTATTTGGTTCTGCTTGGTTTGGGTTATTCAGTGGCAAGAATACCCAACGTTACATTAAAGTAAGTATACATATAATAAAACTGAAACTGCTATTTGTCTGTATATAAAATATATTTAAAAAAATATGATACTTTATAGGACCGATAGAAAACAAAATTATTATTTTTAGATCCTGTTAAATTTTTAATTTTATTTTATTGTTAAAAGCATCGACGTACGATATATAGACTCACAATCTCGTAAAAATGTCATTGGCAAAACACTGCGTATCGCTTATATAAGAGCAGTCTTCAACTAGTATCGTTAATTTGACATGGTTTCAACTTGGACACATTAAGACTTATTCTCAAATACACGATTCTGGAAATGGAACTATGGGGCTAATTTAATCTGTGCCCTTTTAGCATATTAGGGACCAAAACTGCTTAAGTTTCTTTCGGCATTTCCTCTCAGCAGTGGTCGTTCCGAAATGCTACTAGTCTATAGCTTGGTTAAGATTTAAATTTTTAATGAAAAGGTGCCTGTGAAGATCTAATTTCTAAATAAATATTTTGATTTGATTTTGATTGCGATTTGCCTCTATATATTTATTATTTTAGTATTTATTTGTTTTTAGCGATGACCAGACTTTATTGATGAAAGCACTACAAGATACATTACCACTCATCCTGGTGAACCCTAACGATACAATAACAGATATCACAGAATTAAAAGATAAAACTTTATCTCGATTGACTGAGGTAAGTAACGGATTACATACGATTATTAAATAACATTACAAATGTTGAACTATTATTTTGACTTCTGTGGTGGTTAACATGCTTGACCGCTTATCAGGAGGTCTCGGGTTTGTATCTTGTCTTTTTCCAATTGGCCTGGACCTTGGTTGTTTATTTGGTACATAATATAAGAATCGTTTTTGTAACAATCTTACTTTGGGGCTGACTCATCTAACATATTTGTGTCTTATCATTTTCTACTTATATTTTTGTCTTTTAGTAGAAAGTCTCCAAGTAACCTAAATATAAATAAAATTTAAAAATATTTTGTTTTTTCTTATTTGCCCAATATGTGTTCCAATGGATACTCACTTTTTTATTAATTCTCTATTATTTTTATTGATATTAAATGGCTATTTCTATAATACAAGTCTCAGTTTGTCTAATTTATCTTTATATTTGTTTATTAAGCTTAGGGCAGAACGTTTGTACCTACAACAGAACATGACGCACGTACTACCCCATAATTATTTATTTATTTAATATTTGGGAACAGCACTAACAGCACTATTACAAAAGTATATAATAAAATGTATAGTCCAAACGCTAATAATAAGACTCCACCAATAGAATATCCAATTTTGTACACATTATTAAAAGTTCTTGATCTAGTTCTTCTTTGCATTATATCTCAAATCTTGTTACAGCTCTACAAATTAGTTACTGACTTATGTGATAAAGTCGCTGCGGACAATGAATGCGATAGATTGGTCAACGCTGTCGTAAACAATGACAGCAGCCTTCAGGAAGATGCTGATTTCTTGGAGATTGCCTCAAACGTGGCGTCAGGAATGCTGGCCAAAGACCTTCGTTTGGACGAAATCGCAAAGACTTTAGATGTAGTACCTTATCTTCTGCAAAATATCAATGATGCAGCCAAGCTTGTTAACAATTTGCGTCAACTGTACTTCCAAGTTTTTCCCATGTAAACTGAACTCGTTGAAGTAAATACCGTATTTCAGATCTGACAGAAATTTGGTTTCGAACGATTCATTATGACATTTACTACAATAGGAATATTATATGGAATGTTAAGGTGTTAATTTTGGCGGTAAAAGTTTAAAATTTGTATCGATATTATTTTAATGAAATTATTTTCTCTACGACAAATGTTACAGGAGGATATTGCTAGTTATATCCTTAGCCGTTATACGTCAATATTTGGTGAGGTTACTGGTTGTAATACAGAGAAAATACCGAATAACGTTTATAATCAAAAGGGTAAAGCAAAATTAAAAACTAGAAAGGGATGGCCGATCATATTCATTTATATCTAATAACATCAAAATTATTAGTGAAATTAAGAACATTACACAAGCACAAGAAATATTTACCTGTATCTCTTGTTAGAACTTACACTGTTCATATTTAGATTAAGTAACAGTCAATACTTAAATGTTTTTTTAAAGATCATGTTAGAATTATTTGTGATAAATTTTATTTTTCTGTTATTATATTGATACACGCAATCCATTTTTTATTTTCGTTTTCAAAAGTTAATAAATCAATCGTAAAAAATTTCTTTGATTTCTGTTATTCTTTAAATAGTCCCGAATAAAGGTACTTATTTAAAAGTTTCATAACTGAGGTAGCCTTTAACTGTTTAACAAAATAGAGTTGTTTCCTGGCTTAAAAGGTTAATTCTTAAAAGTACTGTTAAACTTGAACATTCACTTGTAACGAGTTTCGTGCGAATCCATTACAGAAAAATAAACGAGAGAGTTTTAGCGAGCATTCTTTCGAGCGTTTCATTCTATCGAAAGAAAAGTAAATGTTACGTACTTTTTGCTGAACATCAAACAATATTTTTTTACGAACGTTGACTAGAACGTCCGCTAGAAAGAATATGAAAATATTTAATACGATTTTGGCTTCATGCTTGGCTTTCTTTCTTGTTCAGTTCGCCAATTTAAAAATTGCAAAGGCCCAATGCTTTTTTTCCAAGAGAACGCACAAGTATATCAGCAGCTTAAGAATCCGAAAAATTAATTACCGCAAAATGTCATTCTGATGGATCAAATGAAATGACGATTGTTTTTTAAATATTTGACTCCACATGATCTGTGGGCTCCACATATTAAGAAATCAAGGTGCCCTAACTTTTATAGACAGTTTATTATAGGTACTATATACTAGATTTGTTTAGAGACAACCTGTTATATAAAGTAGATCTGACTTAAAGCAACAAAAAAACATATACATAACACATAGTCAATCAAGGAAAAAGGTTTGAAGCGGGAATTTATAGATAATGGACTATAAACCTGTCACTTTTTTTTATATCCTTAAGCGGGGATACCACCAATAAGCCTACCATTTTCTAAGCGTCGCCTTCGAGTCTCGCGACTCTTTGGCTCTGTCTACCCTATAAGAGATAAAGACGTAGTACTGTATCCGTAAGTAAACATATTATTTTACGCGAATATGTGCACGGTACCGTTTCCAAGGGTTTTGAATTAATAGAACTCGTAAGCGAGCAAAAATGGGCGAGAAATTTTTTTGGAGAAAAGATCAAAAGATTTAGCGCTAAGTAAAGATCGTTAGTATGATAAAATGCAATTACAGTATCACGTATTTATTCTTTACGGGGTAGACAGAGCCGGGATAACCCGGCACTATTCAGATGGTCACGGAGGGTCTCACTAGTATACACAGGCACAGACACAGGTAATGGTCATAATCAACAAAAAACGATTCTAAGAGCTAAAAAGCGACATGAATCTATCGGATTTTTGTCCTTCTCCAAGCTGACAATCAACTACTGGGGAAATCATTATAGCCACATGATATTCCAAAAGAGATTTAGTAGTCTTTATTCTGTATATTTTTAATGAATAAATATATGGAAATAGATAAACATTATAATTATTGCTTCTACGTCTCAGAATAGTCTAGTCGCCTTCAACTCCGTCACGACAGCTCGCCAGCATGTTTGTATAGTTCATTTTTTGTCTGGTCTTGAGAAGTTCTCTTGAAAAGTTCTCAGATACATTTAAAGGGAGGTACCTAGAAACGTTTGAGGAGCTTCTTCAAAGCATGTGACCGATACGTGACCATTTGAGGCGCTCTTACTACATTTTCCAAAGCTTGCAGTTGGATATAATTTTTATGCTGTGAGAGGTCAAAATTGTTCTAAACTGTTTGTCCATTCTCAAAGTACTTATTTTTATTCAAATAGTAGTTCATAGCACTTTTTAACCGTGAATTATACTATCTTGGTGTAAATTTTATTTATTTGTAACCACATGTATGTCGTTTTATTTACTTATAACTACGATGTCAGTAACTTGAACGCATTTAGGCAATCCAGTAATGCGGTTTTGATGATAGATAAGTTATTTTTTAATGGTACTGCTGATTAGTTTCAAGTTTATTTTATTTTTAGGGTATTGGTTGGGATATAAGATACTAAGAAAAAGAACAAAATATTTGTTTAATAGTATTTTTTCTTTACAAATTGACTTCAACAAGTCCGGAATCAGCAACATTATAACAAAACTATATTTTTCCTGTAAAAACCTTCCTTTTGTTTTTTCCTTTAACTTTTCCTTTCCAAACCAGCCTTTGAAACTAATGATTACTGGCTCTGTCTACCTGGTAAAGGCGGTACACGTGATATTATGTACGAACACGGAACAGACTTAACAATCGATTCGTTTCATGACTATAATAAAGTTTATTTTATTCGATTGGGCTTAATCCGTGCAAAATACGAATTATTCTGTTTGATTAATGAGTATATAAATAGCCTCTAGGCTTTGATCTTTGCACATATTTGGCAGCGGTTTCGTGAGGTAAGTGGTTACTGAAATAAATAAATAAAAACATTGTAATAGCGATTTTTTTTTGTATTTGTATAAATAGTACTTATTTTCGAAAAGGAAAATTTCAAAAGAATTGTAGTAGGAGAAAAATTAACTCGATATGTTCTAAATTTGTATCTTTTAAGCTAGTTATATCTAGGCCGTCAGCATAATCATCATTACATTAACCTTAATACCCACTGTAGAACTTAGGCCTCCCTTCCAGTAGGCCATCCGTATTTAGGCTTTACTGAAAATTTTAAGGAATCATCATACAACTATAATTTATTCTTAATAATTTCTCTTTTTTCGTTCACGAGCTGACGCATGTTTTTGCTGTTGCAATTTATCCATTAATTTATTTCTTTTTTCACATTGGTTTTTAAGATGTTCCAATATTATTGCTCTATGTAATAATGATGTGATAAAATTACTGACATAATGACTCTTGATCTCATTCAATACCGTTAAAAATATTTATACTCTTTTTTAGTTGCTAAATTAAAATTGTCTTAATTAATGCAACGCCATTACGTATTATTAAAATACTTTTAAAACAATATCGTCAGGAAGCTAAGATATTCATTAATATTGTATAATTTTCTCTTTTTTTGTGAAAATATTTTTTTTTTATGTCAG